>OMKK01033580.1:0-10065 GCA_900302305.1 Polymixia japonica | reverse complement strand
GGCGTGGCTCAGGAGGTAGAGCGGGTCGTCTAGTAATCGGAAGGTTGCTGGTTCGATCCCCGGCTCCTCCAAAGAGCGTGTCGAAGTGTCCTTGAGCAAGACACTGAACCCCTAACCGCTCCTGATGAGCAGGTTGGCACCTTGCAGGGCAGCCTCCGCCATCAGTGTATGAATGTGTGTGTGAACGGGTGAATGTGAGGCAGGTATTGTAAAGCGCTTTGAGTGGTCGGTAGACTAGAAAAGCGCTATATAAATGCAGTCCATTTACCATATATAATACGTCACACACTTGACACAGATTCAGTGTTAATATCCGAGGTGCTCACGATAATCAGCCCATTTACGTTGACTGGAATAATTTACGAACATTAGAGGGTGGTATTGCTCTTGATTTCACCAAAAGTAAAAATAATCTGTTTCCATGCATGTATTGACGCTACAAGGGGAATTCTTTTTTAACTAATTTGCCCGTCTTTTCCACCACAAGATATAAGGAGGGCGTAGCCCCCTTAGCCCATTTAAGCCAGCCATCACTATAATAACAAAAACAATAATAAACAAAAACTGGAAGGCACCATATTCAGTCCAACCATCTGTGCTGTACACAGTTCCTTAACAATGGCAGGATTCACCAGTGCTGTAACACCTGTTTCCCTCAACGTGAAATGTCCTATTGGGGAGAGTAGTGCTTGCCTGACAAAGGCTATACAGTGTTCCCCATTAAAAGATTCCAAATATAGAGTTGAGCAGTCCCACCAGTGGAGGGGAGAAGCCGGGGAGAATACAAGCTGTTTGCTTGTCAGGGAGCTCATCAGGCACAAACAACGGAGACAGGGGCTCTCATTGGGCTCACCAATGCAGATCACAGCACCGCAAAGTGTTTGTGTTAGTGAGAGAGTGAGACAGAGAGAGAGAGAGAGGGAGAGAGAGCCAAAAATCCAGAGAGCGAGACAGAGAATGACTAATTTTGTCCCCAACCCTTGAGGTAGATCACCAGGAGGTAATTAGTTGGCCCTTTGATTCAGCAGTGCCATCTTTATGGGGTCATTATTTTGATGCAAATTCAACTCAACACTCCGGGTAAAGACTATTTGGCAGGAAACTCTGATGAATAAGGAACAAAGTGTAAAGTGCTGAGCGATGGTTTCTGGAAGCCTAATTGGAAAGCAAGCCATGACAAAGTTGAACGGTGACATTATCAAAATCGTATTGTTTTGTTATTGGCGCCGTAATGAGTGTGAATAAAAATATTTAAGGAGGCAAATTAGTTTTTTCGAGTTCCCTGAATAAACTCCATTGACCATTTATTATCCTTTTCAAACTCTAATTTAGATTTACGTATGACTTGGCATTATATTAATAGATAAAGAGAGAGAGCGGTAGGGAACAAAATATAATTAACAGAAGCATACACCCACTGCCAACTTAGAAGGATGCAGCGCAACAAAGGGCCAAGGTTGTCTATGTGCCCAGATGATACTCAATACACAAGATCCAGAATAAACTGGAGTCAGAGGCTGTTGTACCAACAAATATAGATTGTATTGACAAGACATGGAATAAAAGAGAAGGCCTAAATGCAGGCCGTAATAAAGGAGGGATGGTGTAAATTGTACAGTTAATAGATAAATCAAACCGACAATAAATGAACAAGCAAAGAAAATAAACAATGTGGAATTAGACTGCACTATCAAGGGGGTTAGTGTAGCATAACTATGCGTAAAAAAAAAAGAGGAAATTGTCACAAAATATTTAGGCAAGTTATGAATAAACCACCACTAAACACGAACCAATTTGAACCAAATCAAAACTGTTCTACAACACTCAAATTGACCTACTCACAGCAAGCTAAGGTGACTCAAACCACACAATAAAGCACACATACAAGATGGCTACTCTACCACCCAGGCCCCCCTTTAACACAGCAGAAAGCCCCACAACAAAAATAAAACAGAAAATGACCCTCATCAAACATGAAGAATCCAATCAAACACCAGAGAAAGGCTGGCCTCAGCTGCTCTCTCAGGTGAGTCTCAGTGCAGGAAGGAAAGCCCAGGTGAGCTTCCCGCCCCTTTGTATAGACTCCGCCCCTTGCCTGGGTCCTAGTGCTAGACTCCCTGTTACCTTCCCTTCCACATCTTCAAAATAGGTCAGTTGCGACGCTAGTGATTTATGACTTTATTTTCCCGCAGTTGGAGGCAGATATAATTCCTCTCTGTAGCTTTTTTATATGCTCAATATTGAAATATGGCCTCTCACCGATGAGCACGGCTGGCATTATTTACATTAGCCCAGGTTGTTTATTCCAGCCCCCTTCCTCCTCCTCTCCTCCCTTCACCTCCCACCCTTTCTCTCCATCCTTATTTCATTTGCTCTCCCCGTGGTGATTTACCTCCCACACCTCTATTTATCCACCACTAACAAATTGGGTTATCATGCTCCGCCACTCCTCCATTTCTCCTCTGCCTTCCCCACCTTTACCTACCTGCCTGCCTCTGTCCTCTTCCCACTGCTTTCATCCCTCACTCCATCTCCTCCTCCCTGCCTCAGCTGCTGACTTATGAGATGCCAAGTCAAAGTGAAAGATGGTGTCTGCCACAGAGGATGTGTATGTATGTGTTAGAGTGGGTCTGTGTTAAGGCTCTTTGTGTGTGTGTGTGTGTGTGTGTGAGAGTGTGTGTGTTTGGCGTGCGGGTGTGCAGTGAAGGAATTGTGCGCCTGCCTAGTTGTTCCGCACTACTGCCACCTCACCTGGCCATGGCCGTATGACAGCTGGCTAGTCCATGACAGGTTGAGGACGCGCGCGTGTCTTTCTCTGTGCGTCTGTGAGCTATTGTGTGTGTGTGTGTGTAATATCCGTCAAATCCGCCGATGCACTTTATGTGAGGTCTCCAGTGGCAAAGAAAATATACAGGTAAAGAACTCCTGTAGATTTTCAATGTATGTGCATACATAGTGCATTAAGTGTAGTATTATACAGTAAGGAAAAATGCTGCGGGCATTGTAATGTTACTCTGGCAGTGTATTATGTGTGTGTACTGTATGTGTGTGTGTGTGTGTGTGCGTGTGCGTGCGTGCACTTGTGCCTTGGTTGTCAAATAACCAGTTGTATCCATGGTGGGCTTCACAAGCTAATGTGAGCTTGACATTTAAACTTGGGTGACAGAGTGGGTGTGAAAGGCCAAGTACTGCTGTGTTAAACAGACATTCTGCAGAGTAAACCAAGCTTTAACTACAGATAAAGCCAGTCTCAAGATGCCTTAATGTCAAGAGCCACTCCAATATAGGTGTAAAGGGGAGATTTATTCTCGTGCTTCTTACTCATGGGCTCTCCTAGCGCCAATATGTGACCTGGTCTCATTTAGAGTTGCTAGATGAGCGTCAATGACGGTAACTCTCCCCAGCGAGGGGTTTGCATAGTTTATTCATAACAAGCTAGTGGCATTTTTTTTCTGATCCATTCAGGAATGAATAATTAACATAACTGTGAGTTTTATAATTGATAGTCAGATTACTTGGTTGTACTGATTTATTCCAAAGCTTGGCTGGATTAGGCCCATGGCCATAACACAGACCTCTTAATGTCCTATGAGGTGGAACGTAGCCTCATCTCTTTGGGCAGTTGTTTTACAGTCTAGTTTGAAAAACTAAGGTGATCGGTCATATTCTATAAAGGCTTCATGCTGTCAGAAGGATCTGCCTGAGGAGAGAAAGAAGCCTGGATCAATATATTATTTTAAGTTACTTTTAAAAGCTTACTTTTTGTAGACTCACTGTTGCATGTTTGTTTTTTTTACTCAAACTAAACCAAACCTTTTTAACACAAAGCCAGGCTTTTCCTTTACATTCTACCTTCTATGTTGTCATTTATTTTGCCTGCTGTTGATGAATTTACTTTTAACAGCACTTTAACACACTTTAAAGAGAAGTAAATAGACAGACAGAGTAGAGTAGTAAAGTGGCACTGTGGTGGGTCTCCGTCTCGTTCTCATTGCAGTCAGCACGTGTCAATGTGTGTGTGTGTGACGTTAACAGAATCACCTGGGCCCCCCTGCGACCCCAATGCACCAATGAATATTGAGGTGAAGGCTGTCAATCAAGTCACAGATGTGCGAGTCGACAGCTCAGGGAAAAATGTGACTAAACCAAAACTGAAACCAACTGAAAACTTGTGGTCCTAAACTATGAATGAGGAAGATATGTAAGAACTATACTTTGACTATCTGGGACCAAAACAAGAGGTTTAAAAAATACTGACATATCACCAAAATCATGCAAAGCATCTTTAAAAAATGTTTTTTGTTGTTAATATTCACATCTTCATTACTGTACATCTTTCTGTTGTAATGCTACATGTTATGTAATCTGCAACAATAAAAGCACCCTTCACCAGTACCTTTTTTCCATTTAAAAGAAGAAAGAAGAACTCTAGAATTACTGGCTAACAGGCTCATAAAGCATCATTTTTTACCAATCATTCAATCATTATTATATGTCATGTTAAGTAAATGTTAAATGATGTGGTTGACAAATGTTGATTGCTAATTCAGGAACTCATACTATGAAAGTTTATACTAACATGTAAACTTACAAATAAACTGTTAGCTTAATGGCTATTTAGCTCTATGAAGTTATGTAAAAAGTAAATGTCCAATGTTTTAATAAGAATTCTGTAACTTCGTAGAAGTTTGTCCATGAAGTTAAAATGAACAACTCTAAATCCATTGTTGTGAATGTGAATGAGCTTTTAATTGCAATGGAAGAATGTTTCTTCATGAAACTAGAGACCAGCTGCAGGTTTTATTTTCCCATCTGCTGAACTTTACCTCTCAGGACCTCAAAGATGTGTGTGTGGGCAAAGCAGTTAGCCATATAATTATATGGTCCCCATGTTTTATTTCTTTCACCTCTCCTAATTTATTTGTGTTCAGTGGCGTTGAATAAGTGGCATATTGAAGTTTTAAAATCTTTCTGTTGTTAATGAATGATAACAGATAGCACAACATGAGATTCTGACTTGAGTTATTGAATTTAATTAATTAAATGAACAAGAGCTAACTGCTATGCTAATGGTGATTGATTGAAGGTCTTTATAAAGAGAAAATGGGATAAAGTACTTTTACTAACACGTATTTGTCGCTTGGGCTGAACTAATCTAAACTGTGATCATTTACACTCAATACATGCCGTGATATCTTGAGGCTGGTACCTACTAAGCATTTCTTTTTTTTTAGTAACTCTGTGTCTTAAAAAAAAGTCTCCAAAGCATTGTTTTTTGCATCTAGTCACATTAATGACAGCAGTCATCACCTGGTGCCATTTACAGTATCAAGCTGCCAACACACACACACACACATAGAAAGCAAAGCAAGAGAGCAGCCCATTTGTGCACAGACACAAACGGTGCCAATGACCCTGGATCTTCTCTTTTCTTCTTTCCAATGTACTTTATTTTCTCTTAGAACTGTCAGCCCACCTAGTCTTCTATTCAACTAAACATCATCACTCATCCTTTATCATTCCCAGCAGAAAGAAACGGTTCTGCACAAACAAGCTGGTTTTGTGAATATATACTCACAATACCGTTGTGTTTTTACAGTATAAACTGAGGCATTTAATATGTTACATTAATAGTGGGAAAAGGGCAGTAAATGTAGGAAATATAGGCTACATTTGATTCGTGTTTACCACAACATCGTAAGGTAAAGTCAAAATCTGACTAAAATTACAAAAATGGATACAGTGACAGACAACTATAATATAATGACAGCATCCCTAACAAGGCCGCAGGACGGTGAAGCCAAAATCTAATCAAGAGGACAAATGGAAGCAGAGGTACTATCTGATCGACTGTAACAGTGTAAAGAAAACTGCCAGGAGACACTATTCTTGTGGCAAAGGAGGATTTATACGAGGTAATCAATGAAGCCCATATAAAACAGGACACGGGGGCTTAATGTGATGGATAAGGAGCTGCGTCAGTCGTATTGCAATGTCAGTGCTGAAGCAATTAGCTTCCACCTGCACCTGTGTGAGGATTGCTATATCCTAGATAAGTCAGGGTGAGTTGTTGTAAAGCTTATTTTATTCAACTCACTTTGCTAAGTGGATATGCAAAATGGAGCTGACCTACCACTTCATAATGCTCTATTATATGTGCTAATTGTTTATAATTGATTAAAACTTAAAAACAATGTCCAGAACAATTTTGTGTACTTTGGTTTAAAGGATAGTGCTTAATTAAAGTGCTTCTTTAAAAAAGTGATTAGATATTTACAGACCAGATCCCTTTTATTTTCAAAGATATTAAAGAATGAACTGTTTTGCTGTTGTTGGAAATCTTCTTTTGACAGTTTCGGTCAAATAGCCTTTTGGTATGTACTCCACCATCTGGGCTTGCTGCTTGCTTGTGGGCTTATCTTCCTACTTCAATGCTTACTGTGAGGTTGAAAAACATACCTCTGTAGGTGGGGGAACTAAACATGTAATTATGGCAGAATAGTGTTTTTCTCGTCTCAGTCTAGTCATCGAAGATGGAGCTTTTATTAAATCTCCAGGTTTTAGACAGAGAGAAGGTTTCTCTAATATAATCACCATCACACCTGCACATGTAACAGCACTTTATATACCAAGACAAATTCCTTGTATTGTGAAAACTTACTTGGCAACAAACCTGATTCTGAAGTAGCGCTACACACACATATTCTCCCTTCAAACAAAACAAATCGGATACAAACTGTCAACAACTCGCAATAAAGCTAGAGCTTATAACGGCACACACACACACACACCCAACAATGCTCACATACACAAACTCACGGACACACACACACACACACGCACGCACACACACACATAGCATAGTCTGTATCCAGCTGTCAGTGGAGAATTCTATTATCATCCACTCCAAGAATTCTAAAAGCAGTCGAACTCAACGAGACCTGGGACTGACGTTTCCCCTGGGTCTACATTCAGCACATTTTACACATAATCTGAGAGAGAGAAAGAGAGAGAGCGAGAGAGAGGCCTGCGTGTTTATGTTTTGTTCCCTGAATACAACAAACTGTACGGGTCCGTGAGTCACAATGTGTATGCTGGTGTTTCCTCCAGCTGCCTTGTGCTGTAGATGAGGCTGCCAAACTTCAGGTCTCAAGTGAGGAAATAACAGTCAGACAGAGAAGGAGGGAGAGAAGAGTTAGGGCTGAACCTCCCACCCCACCCATACATTAAAAGGTAAAACCCAACAGCTCTCCATATGCTGAGGGTAATAGGGGTCCAAATATGCCTCGAGCGGCAGTCAGCTAAAGCAACGCGTGCACGCACAACCACGCTCTCTCTCTCTCTCTCTCTCACACACACACACACACACACACACGCACGCACGCACACCTGCGGTGAGATTTGCCCACGCAAACAGTGAACTCCTAACAAGGGACACAATCTGGTCGGGGTTCCCTGGAGGGAGGCAGGATACCAGGCAGCCAGAATAGAGAACGGAGAAGGAAGTGTGGAGGAGGAGAAGTCTGGCACAATGGCGCGCAATGTTTCTCTGTCTCTCTCCCTCTACCTTCTCTAAATAGTCCATGATCTGTGTTTGTTTGTCTGTGTATGTCTGTCTGTTTGTCCATCCGTCAGTCCATCTGTTTGTCCATCCGTCCGTACGTCTGTCTGTCTGTCTATGGCTTATTATTTTCAACAACCTAGCCAACTTCATAAACCACAACACACACACACACACACAAGACACAAAAATAAAAGAAATAGCCATAAGCATACTGTCTATCTATCTATCTGTATGTCTGTCTGCCTGTCTGTCTGTCATACATTGCTCTCCCAAATACATTGTTCTCTCACAAACGCATGCCGCTTTTCATGCATGAAAAGTCTATTTTAAAAACAATTTTACTGTGAAATACACAGACCCCCTTAAATTTACGAGTTGTCTTTTGAAAACGTGTCTAGTTATGACAGTCTGTAGCGCGATCAATCATATGAGGGAATAGTATACAGCGCACAGGTTTAGCTAGAGTTCAGATAGACACCACAATCAGTACCTTTCACTCTCTTGTTGCTCGCTGGTTCACAGTGTTGGAGCCCATAAGTTAAAAAGAGACTCAGTGATAGTTAAATTGATGAAGTGACGTCTGCTCTATCGACTGCTCTGCAGTGAAATCAGTCAGTCAGCCAGTCAGTAAATCAATCAACTGACCATTATGAAATGAAGACACGTAAGGTTGAAAGGAAACAGCCTGGTCTTGGAAAATGTGACAGCGCCATCATTTACTGCTAATTGGCTGGTGTGTGTCCTTTTCAGGGTTATATTTTATATGGACGTGACTTTGTGTTTGTATGGTACAACCTTGGTCAAATATTAAAGTCAGCCAACCGATAGAAGGGCTTGTAATAGCCCAGTCTTTCATTTGATGAGTGTGTGTTTGTGTGTGTGTGTGTGTGTGTGTGTGTGTGTACGTGTGCATGTGTGAGTGCACGTAATATTGGCACTGCCATCAAAGCCTGGGGCATCCATTCATTTGTGGCACAAGGATTTGTGCAGTCATGCAGATCATTCCCCAAAAGACTTGCATAACTGCACAACAGTGATTATTGAATATATACATTCAACGTCACAAGGATATCAGCGGCACCTTTAGACAATGAGCAGTACATTTGAACAGGCAAAGCATAACTGATTTCATCAGTTCTGAAGCAGTCGGGTTATGGCTCATGCCACTGTCATTACGCTCAACAGGGAGGACCAGTACAAATGCGTTGCCTCTGCTAAGTTACCAAACAAACATGCAGATGCTACAAACTAATTGTAATGACAGCCGCTATAAACTGTGATGTGACATAGCGCACTTTGATTGTCAGTGGGCTGAGCGCTGCCTTGGGGGTGAATATGGTAATTGCTCTTGCCTGGAAAACGGCCCATTGCGTGTGTGTGTGTGTGTGTGTGTGTGCTTAGAGTGTGTGCCCGCACATGTGTGCGCATGCAAATGTGCACTTTTGACTTCCCATGCGTTTTGCCAACAATTGGGCAAAATACAATGCGCCCCCTCTATATTTCACAGCTTAGTTATACGGCTGATAACTGAGCTATCATTTAAGTGCTATAGCGTTAATGCACTGTTGGGCTTTAAAATGCTTATCACTTGCTGTGTATTGTACAGCTCAGTGTCTGCTCGTGCTACGTGCCAGTGAGGCTAACATTTTAATCCCCACAACGCTGCGACGCCATTTCGCTTCTTGCTTTTCTCTCCTTTGTTGACGTTTTGGATCCACCGTATGCATGACAAATAGGATCGGGCACGTTTTGTCGTTTCTGCCTCAGCCAAACCATTAAAACCGCGAGCGTGGTGAGCGGTGGATGGTGCGGTACTCCCTCGCGCACGCCGGTTACGCGCACGCACACACCGACGTCGATAAAAAAAAGCTTGCTTACACATTTAGCGTTCCCCCTCTACTGCGACTATACGTACTACGCGGTGGACGCAGTTTGACAGTCCATCAATACATTCAAGATATGTATACGATTATGAACATGACAAATTCTCCGTACCTCGTTCTGTCAGAAAGTGTGTAGTGTGTCAGAAATCCTCCTGTTCAGATAGTCCCAACTGTGTATACATTCTGTGTTGAGATGGAGGTGATTGTGCGATTTGAGTGACACTAACAAGACCGTAACAGGTTGGATCTCCCCCTTCATGTCAATGTGAAGTGAGAGGGCAGAGGAGGTGAGTGAGACCTTTATGGGTCAATTACCCATAGACATCCAGTAAGACACTCTGCCTGACTAGGGCGACATCAATCTGTGTGTGTGTGTGTGTGCGTGTTTGTGCATCTTTACTCGTGTGTGTGTGTGTGTGTGCGTGTTTGTGCATCTTTACTCGTGTGTGTGTGTGTGTGTGCGTGTTTGTGCATCTTTACTCGTGTGTGTGTGTGTGTGTGCATGTTTGTGCATCTTTACTCGTGTGTGTGTGTGCGTGTTTGTGCATCTTTACTCGTGTGTGTGTGTGCGTGCGTGTTTGTGCATCTTTACTCGTGTGTGTGTGTGCGCGCGCGCGT
>OMKK01033571.1:0-10845 GCA_900302305.1 Polymixia japonica | reverse complement strand
TAACACGTGCCCAGACACACACACACACACACACACACACACACACGCTTGCAGAACAAACGAGAACAAACACCCACGCCGAGCTGCGTTGCGTTCCAGGGTACCAATGCGGTGACATCATGAGTGGAACTCGCTGTGTTCTTTACGGCTCTGTTTTAACTGCTCGATGACATCACTGGCTCGCTGCTGCTGCTGCTGCCGATGGCAACGCTGGAATGTAGGAGAGGGTGACCGCAAACACATGGATGATGAACTCGTCCTGACACGGAGCTATTGTAGAGGACCAACTTTTTACACGCTTGCCACAATGCACCTGGTGACCCCCGTAGAGGACATCAGCACAGTAATGATGCAGGGTGTCCGGACTTCTGCAGTTACAGAAATTCATGTGTGCACTCATACACACAGAAACCTTTACACAACGCAAAACACCAGTGTACACTTGCTCGTGGTTAATGTTCGCCTTAAGTGAACACCCTTTGGTTTTCAGTGAAATCTCCAAAAGTATATGTGAATTCTTTGGTCTGGTAGAGATGTTAGTGCATTGTGTGTACAAGTATATACGGTACCGCTCCACCGTGGCGAATTCTTGCGAATATCACTTCCAAGTCCATGTATCTATTACACATGTTCCTGTCAATTACAAAAGGTAAAGCTACTCTGATGCTTATGCAGATGCTGAATGTCATTCTGACTGTGATTCTCTTACCAGGTATCCTACATGGAGCAGGACTGTGGCAGCTTCCTAAACAACTGTACCTGCCTGCGGAGGAGAAGTCTGCCCTGGCTCCCAACAGCCACCTCAAATATGTCTGGTAAGACCCCCTGAGCCACTGATGATCCTTCCGGCTGTTTTTTGTAGAAGAGGGTTCCT
This sequence comes from Polymixia japonica, assembly GCA_900302305.1. Lineage (NCBI taxonomy): Eukaryota > Metazoa > Chordata > Actinopteri > Polymixiiformes > Polymixiidae > Polymixia > Polymixia japonica. The sequence continues at coordinate 9,971 of OMKK01033571.1, read as the reverse complement.
GCTCGCCTTGGCTTTTCTTCAAAAACGCATCCAGCCAGGACCTTCTGTCTGCTCACCTCTCATCATTCCTACTGTCTCAGTGTGAGAGGAAAAACGATTTGGGCAGGGTCCATTGCCCACTTTCCTTACGAGAAGAAGTCTGGAACGATCCCTGACCTTGATCACACAGATGGTAGTCAGCCTGCCCTCCCTTGTTCCCATTGAGCCACGTTAAAAAGGTTTTTACAAGCACTCTGCCAAAGCCCCCAGCTTGAAATTGTTTGGCGCTGCTTAACTATGAGTCTTTCCAGAGACGTCTCCCCGTGCCGTCAGATAGAGGAGGTATGCATACCTTCCTTAGCAGGAAATGATTGGAGGAGAGGAGGTTCAGGCGCATCTACGGCCCTGGATCAGATCTTAGTCTCCTCAAAGCTCGCTGTGTGTTCTCCCTGTGGAACACCTGGTGTTATTGTAGGATCCTGCAGAACGTTGCATTTCCAAAAAAAGTTACGGAAAACCAGTCAGCTATTCTATCGATGCACAATATTTTTCAGTGTATTTTTTAGCTTGGTCCCCAGGGTTATGAAACATTTTCTACACATGGACATCTGAGCCAGCTAGGAAATGCTGTGAGAAAAAGGCCAAATTATAGATACAAGATTTCTTAGGGGCAGCTCCAATATTGAATCACCCAATAGGGACAGACGGTTTGTTTTCTTCATAGTACAAGTAGATGACAAATATAAATATACCTAGACCCTGAGATAATGCTCCCTTGTGGTTTTATTCGTGCTGCATCGCAACCAAACTGGCTTTCATCAGACATACATCTATTACTTTTACTACTACAAGTAGCCCAGACGTTGACAGGGTCAGACTGTATCAACACTGTAACACTAAACAGAACTCAACTCACCAGAGTCTCTCCACTATGGCGGCTGGACCATCTGCTCCGCAACCTGCACACCTGCCTCCGTATATAAACACACCGTCACAGGAACATGACTGAACACGTGTTCCCGCACGCATGTGTCCCACATCGAACATGTGTGAAGGAAGAATCGCACACGATACACATGTGGTCACTTTAATTACAGGATGTATACATCCGTGGTGACATGTATGGTCACCCGCACATGTCCGGGTGCGCGGGGGTTAGTTAGTTTGCCACTATGTGTGGTCTTATTTCGTAAGAGAATTTCAGCATCTAAGGCAAGCTGACCCTCCATTGTGTGTGTGTGTGTACCCGTAATGCACACCGTCCATGAGAGCAAGCAGAAGAATGTATGTCTGCATATTAGTATGTGCCTACCCATCTGGGTTGGTACAAAGATACAATTAGTTACAGAAGAACTTTTAAAAATCTGTCTAATCTAAAATGATGATTGATGGATTGATTGAATTTTGGATTGATGGATTTTTGTCCTTTTTTTTTTAAGATTGAAGGTTAATTGTCATTTGCCCTTACTTCTTCACTAAGATCCATAGCTTAATTAGCAACGGCGGTTATTTGTGCTAACATGGGGAATTTGTTCCCACTCATATTACATACACATGATGTTTATGTGAATGTGTTTATACCCCTCTTCCTTCCTCTCCGACCACAGGAAGATGCTCCAGTCCCTGGGCCGACCGGAGGTCCACATGGCCCTGGAGGTGACCATCGTCAGCGGGTCAGGTCAAGAGCACGCCGGCTGTCTGCTGCTGACCTCAGAGGTGCTGTTTGTGGTCAGCCTCAGCGAGGACACCCAGCAACAGGCCTTCCCCATCACAGAGGTAACGTCCGGTACTCAGAAGAGGACGTTTGAGTAGAACGAAAGCTGCTTTTGCAGTCTGGTTCAGTGTTCGCTTTCACTGGAGCTGAATTAATATTCCAAACCTCTTCTCTTCTGCGTAGGTGGAGTGTCAGGAGGATGCGGGGCAGCAGGGCCAGCTCACACTCACATTACAGCAGCAGACAGTGGCCAGCGACACCGAGGTCAGACACTGTTCACACCTAAAGCACTAGGGTTATTTTGAGACTTGTTTCTTACTTTTTTCTAAACAATTATTAGTTATGGACCCAATAATATTTAGCTTGGTTAGTGCATCGGCTGCACAGCAACAAATAACTGAATTTAGAATATCTTTAACATTGCTTTCTGATTACAAATTCAGTTCCTTTAACATAAATGTCTGAATCATCTTTAGATGATGGCATACATCATTTATATCAGAACCTGTATCATTACATATTGGTAATCAGCTGCTCTCCCCCCTCCTCAGGGTGACGGTGGTCGTGAGCGGTTGTCAGAGCAGCAGTACCGGCGCCTGGTACATTACGTGACGCGTGCCTCCCAGTATCTGGCCCCCTCGGCTGCCTCGCTGCAGCTGCAGCCCCCGGTGACGCTAGCCGAGGCACCCCCCGCCGTCAGCAAGTCGTACCGCTACCTGGTGGATCCAGCCTTCGCCAGGGTGTTCGTCAGCAAGTTCACCATGGTAAAGAACAAGGCCTTACGTATCGGATTCCACTGATGCACAACAAACACACAACAACAGTACATCTGATCTTTTGCCTCATTGTCTTAAACCGGCAAAAATGGGATTCCATGCGGTTTCTCCATCAGCCTGAGAGCCAGGGAAAGATCAGATCTTTTGTTCCCATTTATATCTAATCTGCGTCTCCGGGATTTGTATTACAAGATGTTTTGGGGATAAATTGTATCTTGGCTCTTTATAAAAATTATTTCCCATTTATGCAAGAGTTCATGTAAGGCCTATCTGCTCATCCACTCCTTAGGGTTGTAGGATATTTTCACAAATTGCCTTTGAAAGTAACATTTTCTACTGATACACTGTAATATACGTGCATCACATAACCACAGAAAGAGGAAGAAGGTGTAGATGTTTATTAGACTGTAGCAAGTTGAGATATTTTATCTACGTGGACATTTCAATGTGAGACAGTATCATCGTTGGACATATGCTGAACACTATTGTTAAAAAAGACAACTATAGGAAGAGTTACCGTATTAACTATTTGCCATTTTGTTCTTCTGACTTAAAACTGGGGCTCATTCTGCAAGAGTAAAGCATTCTTAATGTTGCAGATAGAAAGCATAGAACCAACCTGAGTCCCCATAGTACGACTACGTCAGTCCCATCTGTTTTGCACTACGTATTTCTATGTGAACATTCTAGGATTCACACTGCAGAATGAGCCCTCGGTGTTTACATTCTCCATGTACCGAGTGTTTGTCTCATGCCAATGTAAGTGCAATATTATATACGTGTCAGGTCATGGTGTTAATGGACGATACCAGCCGTCAACCAAAATGTTGGTGTTTTCTGTTTTATTTTTTTTTGTAACATAACAGTAACTCTTCTTACATCCATGCCAACACTTAATGATGCAAAAATATAATCTATGTTGTTGCCTTTTTTATTACTGTCAGTCAGCCCCATGTAAGATTTCACATCATTTTGTAAAATCTAATGCCTATGATGTATGTAAATGGATAATATTATATTAATAGTTCAAAACATTTGAATAAAAAATGAAAATGAACTTAACCTTTTTCTTTAAATTTAACTTTGTCTTCCATGCAACAAGCCTTTTACAGCTGTTGGTGAACTTTGACACATTGAGGTACATGTATCTGCATTGGGGTTAAGGGTCTGTTGTTGTCTTCCTGTGTAAACTGAGCCTCAGCCTCATACCTCATCAACCAGACATCCAGGCTGGACTGCTAGACTGCTGCTCCCATATCCTATGTGCTCAGATAACAGTGTCAATCACTCTATCCCATCAGCCAGTCTCCAGTGCTTGTGTCAAAGTTATACGTGTTGTGTGCACTCTTGAGATCGTGGTAGGATGCCTAGTGAGTAATTCGATTGGAAAAGGCAGAAACGCGTGTCTGAGTTTGAGTCTTGAGCATCACTGTTGTTAATCTCTTACTGCAATATCAGTGGCCTGTTCTCTGCTGTGGGAGAGAGGACGGAGGGCTGCGCCTGCTGCCCCCTGACTTCAGACTGTGGCCAGAAGAAGAGTCTGGAGGAGAGAGAGAGAGGAAGACAGACAGATATTCTAACGATACTAAGCAGAAGCAATGAAGTATTTACAATGGCCCCTGCCAGTACAGCACTGCCAGTATAAACACATTGATTACTGTTTGCACAGAAAACAAGAGGGGTTATTTGTGGTTCAGAGACAATGAGAGAAGAAGACATCTGGATGCACACGGGCATGCACATACACACAGACACAAATGTTATGTTCACCTGCATACACACAATCCTAGGAATCCACACTGAGCTAGTCTCCTATCTAGGGCAGGATGATGAGCTTCATCTGTGTTCCTAAAGAGAAGCCTCCTTCATAGAATGCCATTAAAACACCATTTGTACCAGGCTTCATTTACAATAGCCCTCATTCACTTCGGGCTGGAGCTAACTCCTGCATCACTACCATGCTTCATTTACAGGCCCATTCAATCTGGGCCTGGACTAATTCCTGCATAGCACATTGACACCAAATGGACTGAGTGAAGTGGGTGCTGGAGCCAGTCATATATACATATATATATACTGAAAGAATTCTCACATTTGGAGGGGTCAGTTTCCCACAGCCTCTACTAAAACCTGCCAGACAATATAAGCCCTGGATTTTAGGAAGGGAAAGGTTAATTGTCATGTTTTTCAGTGTTTAACCTGACTAGTGGTAGCAGTCAGGAGTCGAGTGGATATGGATGCAGATATAGCCCTGAAGACAAATGGAGGTGTTAGAGCATGTGTGTGTGTACCTGAGGCCGTGGAGAATGAGGCAACAGCGTCCAGCTGACTTTGCCTCCTCAGCAGCACCTCCTCTCTCTTCAGAGCCATCATGTACTTGGAGTAGGACCAGGACATCTAAGTAAACACATCAGATGAAATGTGGCCACATACACACCAAGATTATAAGATTTCTCTTGTATTGTCCTTGGTGGGATTTGTTCAAGGTAATCTAAAAGTTATGTTTAATTGAGGTCAATCTTAATCAGAACTGCAAAAGGACACTTTGGAATAGTTTTCAAAAGTCGTCACATAATTTTGCATAGACTTTGTTTACTTTATACATTTATCAACACTAATATATTTTCTCTTACATTGATTACAAATGTGAATACATGAGGAATATCAGCAAGCTCCTCACCTGTTGTGTGGGAGAGTAGAACACTGTGCTTCTTGTCAACTGGTCCACCTTTTCTCTACTCTCTCTTCCTCCGTCAACCTGATCTTCATCCTCCGTAAAACTACACTCTTGTCCCTCTAGTTCTTCCTGTACCACAGCAAAAATAGTTTCAGATTGAAAATGGAATATAGGTTATTAACATAATACATAATTATCATTTTGTATTTTACAGTGAAGTTTGTTTCCACGGCCAAAACAGTCCTGCCAGCCTTCTGTTCAGCATTTATTACGTTTGCTTTTCATCTCATGTACAATCTTCTTTAACTCAGGAAAATCTTGTCTGTTCACAACCTGCGCCCTCCTCTCCTCTTCCTCTTCCTCCTCCTCTTTCCTCCTCCGTCTCTGTTGTCTGGCTCTGTGTTTCACTCTCTTCTCCTTCAGGAGAGGGAGAAGCTGCTGCTCCTCCTGGACTCTGCTCCTCAGGGCCTGGAACTCAGGCCACAGCTTCAGCAGTTCACTGAACACTGACATCTGGACACAGACACACATGCACATGTACACAATACACACAAAATGTGTTAAATGCTTGCACACTTGTAGGCATGCATCGCGTTGTTGCCCTTTTAGACATACACCCAAACATGCACGCACACACAGACACACACACACACACCCTGTACCTGTGCCTCCCTAAAGATATAAGGCCCCAGCTCCTTGCGTTTGTCCAGTATGCGTTGGGCCTGTTGAGGTGGAATGTCTATCTGCAGGGCGGGAGGTATGGAGGAGTTGATGAAACAGCTGATGATGGTGGAGATCTTCTTTTGGATGGTGGCCTCATCACTGTGGGAATGACACAGGTCCTATAGGAAGAGAAAGATCAACATACTATATCTACCCAAGTCCAGAGGAGATGAGAATGCCACAGTGGTTAAAAGTTGTATGTATTAGGTAGAGAACTAGCTTCATTCTGTATCTATGTTCATCTCTCCTCACAACTTGTTTAATTCATTAAAACCAGACATCATACAGACAGTAACAAGAGTATCTAACAATAATACTTCCACAATAGCTTTGATGGTGAATCAATTACAATGGCCATCCTTTCCAGAGATATGTATCAAACCCTTAAGTTTCTTCTGACCTTGTACCTCTGGACCTCCAACCAGAACAGTACATCGTTCTCCAGGAAGTCACCCTTCAGAGAGACAAAGTGCTGGAACTGCTGGCAGGTGACGGGGTTGAGGAGGACCCGTCTGAACACCAAGATCTCTTTGGAGGAACTCATCCACAAGCCCTCTGTCTGCAGCAGGGAGAGGAAACTGATTTGTTTTTAAGCTATTGATTCGTTTTAATCTGAAACAAGTTTCCCCCTGGAAATCAATTCATTTCATCTCATCATCCTCATCATATTAGATGTCATATAAACACATTTTGCAACTTGAGCAATAAACTATATTTAAAGCTTTGAAAATTCAACAAAATTATATTCTTTATGTTCAGAAAACCTGTTCATTGTTAAATGTTGAGATAATATTTGTTCTGTAAAGATGGCCTCAACTGTGTATGGCAAGTGTTTGTTCCTGCAGTCATCCTGCCTGAAGTTTTAAATGTTCACAGTTTTTATCTTTTCTGTTCTAGAGACAGGATGGGAGGATGGGAGCAAAGCTGGATGGAAACATTCCAAAGGCTATTAAAAGGAAATTTAGCAATGTTGATGCTTTAATCTTATTTATCCTGGATCCAATTTAGGAAAACTAACCACAATTCCAAAATGATGTTCAGTATCAAGCCAATCCTGTACTTTAAGCCAAGTCATGAATTAAATCACACATGTTGTTTAGTCCAGGAAATGCCTTATTTCTCTCCATTCAAAATATCCAGCTTCCAAAGAGAACTTTTTCTTACCTTCCAGGCTTCTCTCCTCTTCCTCTGTCGGCGGTAGAATTGCTCTGAGAGCCTGTCTGCACTTCTGAGCTAGAAAACAGGCACAGACACACAGACACACAGACACACACACACACACACACATAAACACAGACACAGACAGGTCAACAGTCAGACACTTGGAAAGGTTACACAGGGACACTCAACACCTCTCCAGTATCTCTCTGCTGCTCTTTGTCCACGGAGTTAACTAAAGCACGCTCCTCTCTCCACCTCTCTCCTGGCCTTGGTCTGTATTACCTCTAACCCCCTGCCCCCTCTCTAGAGGACGCTTACCTCTCCCTGACGGTGTCTCCGTCTTCAACCTTCTCTGTCATTCGCCTTCTTTCCACTTCCACACTCTTCTTCTGCAGTGTGTAACGCTAAACTACCTCGACCGCTCATTACTTAATGAGCGGGTCTGTGTGCCCAAACAAGGTAAACTCGATAACATAATGAGGCAGAGCAGCAGAATCTGCAGGGTATGTGTTAGCACCTGATAAGCACACCTTAGATAATCATGTAACAGCCATATTTTTTGTGGTTTCTCACATAGCAACCAAACTAATGCTGTCTGGTGTTAATGCACTATCCTCTCTCAAGGCCATGTTACATAAGCAACATGTGGATGCACAGTAGATGTTTAGAAAATACCAAGAGTATTTTTCATGAGGCTATTGTTCCTCAAATCCCAGTGAGTCTGTCCCTGTTACCCATCCCCTGTTGGAGACAATATCCTCCATACCCAGCGTATTAAAAACTCTCCCATATACAATGACCACTATGACTGTAAAGCAGACAGTTTACCACTGCAGCTCATTCACTTGGATTCATTCACATCATATATGGAGCAAGGTTTTAGAGAGTCCCAGGTACGTGTGGTTCTGAGAATAAACTGTGAACAAACTACATTAGGAATAAGTGCAGGGGATCAGGGAAGTCTCTTCCCCTGGATATCCACCTTGTGTATCTGTCTCTCTGTGAACTCTGCCGTGGCCAGAAACAGAGGCAGCCATGTTTTCTCAATATGACTTCTGACAATGCTCTGGATCTCCACAACCACCGGACTGGAAAGACACTCGTGCTTCAACCGATCCAGGCCACCCGCCAGATGCATTATCTACACACACACACACACACAAACAAACAAACACAGAAACACAAAAACACAAAAACAAACACAGAAACAAAGAAAAGGCAGTCAGACAAAGACACAAACCCAGAGACAGTTGTGCGCAGTGCGAGATTTGTTTTCAATTAAAGCTTGTTTGCCTGTGTGCGCCCACAGCGCAGCGCTGTGCATGTGTATGATGTGAATGGTAAAGATGTATGAGTGACAGGGTGGAGACAGCATCAGTCTGACGGCTCTAAAACCACACGACAAACATGAGAGGAGTTCCTCTAACCCAGAGGAGAGCTGCTCACAGTAGGAGACCCGGCTGGGGGAAAAAAAAACAAAAAACCTTTCTCTTTCCTGACTCCCGCTGTGCTCTCTGTCAGTCTCCCAGTCTCTGTTCTCTCCATCTGCTCTCTCTCTCTCTCTTTATGCCCGTCCTGCCATGTCTCCCTGTTCATTTCTCCTTTTTATTTCTCACATACACACCCGTCTCGCACGTGGACATTCACGTACACGGACATATATATATATATATATATATACAGTATATATAAAGTTGAGAAATGAGAACCAGTCGTAGTGTTGGAACAGCAGAGTCAGTAGATGAAAGAGGGCCAGTCTGTGACTGAATGACCGAGTGATTGAGAGAGTGAAGGGCCAAGGCCGTAAAGCTGTCAGTCTCTCTGTATCCCTCACGCAGACAAGAACCACGACGGAGATGCCAGAGCCCCCAGCCAGAGCTCTCCTACAGAATCACAACAGGGTAGAAAAAGCCTCCTCCAAAAAAATAAGGATTATTTTGATGCTAAAACAAGCGGAGTGGAGAGTATTGGTAAAGAAGAATGACGATGATGAAGATCCTGTGCCGCAGCTGAACCCATGATGTCACCACCATGGCCTCGTAGCACTACAATGAGTCCCAAGAACAACCTGAAAAGCGGTATTCTTGAATGGTCCTTTGGCCGGTATGTACTACGCCACACATAGAACTATTCTCATTTTCTATCACAACATAAAGACTCGCAATGTCCCATCTGCTCGTTCTAACTCTGTGTGCCGTGCCCATCTACAGTAACCATAGCATCCAGAAACCTAATCTCCAACCATAAATGTCAGGAGAGATTTCATCCCACTGTCATTGTTACTGGAGCAGATCTTCTTTGTCTTGTGGATCCAAACCACAGTCATCTCATTCATCTCACTTTAACTCTAACCATCCCCTCTCATCCTCCGCTCTCCTCCCACGCCCTGCTGTCAGAGCTGTCAGTATGAAGTGTACAGGATGCCAGAGCAGGGAGGTGGGAACTTGTGTGCGAGCAAATACCACTGTTTATCAATTCTGACTGTCTAACCCTAACAGAGGCTCATTTCTCATCTTGGGATTGTTATATTGTAGCACCTCATGTTTATCTAACTCACTCCTTCTTCCGCAAGAAGTTTTTCTACAATAATTCTTAAAATGATTACTTCGAGCCGTCACTTCACCAGAATGTATGTCCTGTCGCCAATGTTTGTCCTGTCGGTTTTTAAACAATAGCGATAGATTTTTTAAATATATAATAACGTGATTGATTGGCGTACATCATTCTGTTGTTCTGTTGAAGCGGGGCTGCCGGGGCCAAAGAAGTACTTCCTGTTGAGGTATTTGGTTGTGATGTCAGCAGACCTCTGCTGTCTGGCAGCCTTGTCCTTCTGGGGCGTCCGTCTGTACTGCTCCAGGTCCAGCCAGCAGCTCAGGTGAGTACTGAACACACACACACACACTCTCACAACACACACACATGGAATTGCAAGAACAAGTAT
>OMKK01033569.1:0-12000 GCA_900302305.1 Polymixia japonica | reverse complement strand
AGAGAGATACACTATTTAGAAAATTCAAAGCCAAATTAGTCAAACTGCAGGTACCATAACATATTTTACTGCAGTTATGGTATCAATGTGATGAGCTTATCATTACTGTATCCTTGAGTATATTGGCTTCCATCAGGCAGCTGTATCATACTCAGAGGCATTACATACGGGGGAAGCATAACTGTACAGCCACTCTATCAATAAAACATAACATTGAGTCACAATGAAATTAACAAATCACTCGATATAGAATTTTGACAAGCACTAGGATGAGCCAATCACTTTCTCTGGCATGACATCCGCCTTAATTGTAAAATTTCATCTCCATGATAGGCAGGGATTTTCCACAAATAGCTGTGAGAGGCTTTGTAATGACAAATTTGGTGGTCCTATTACTTTAAGACAATATGTGAGTATTCAGCCAATCAGAACAACGAGGGGGGAGGGAAGAGAGCGGGTGGGTAGCAACAGTTGCCCTGGTGAGGACGAAGCGCCATAGCCACGGTAGCCCTGGCGACAAGAACCCAGCAACGAGAATCAACAACAACAACTGAATCCTTAGAACATTTAAAAAAAAGCAATTTACCGCTGGGAAAATTCACTCGGAACTAGAGGTGAAGCTCTAAACATATTGGAAATATTTTCTGTCCACGAAGGTTTCAAATGAAAATTGTGCTGTTTTTTGCTTGTTGTTTCAGTAGCCATAACAGCAAACTGTCTTCCAATGTAAGCTAACGTTAGCCTGCTAGCTAGTTGGCACATTGATAATCACTCAAGTCCATTTCTTGAACGCCTTGGTTGGCGCCAGCTTTTCGTTCGGGAAATATTCAATATGCTTGTCATGACGACGCATCCACAGATGTATGTCCAAGCAGGCCGTTGTTATGGCGATGCCAAATGCAAAGGGTACAAAATGGCGGTTGTTGTAGAGACCAGTTAGCGCTAGCTTGCTATGCTTAGCAGCCTTGTTAGCTGGCTGGCAGTGCTGTGACGAGAGGCATGTACTTGCTAACATCCAAAGCCAACAGAACGAGCTAACGTTACTTGCCACCAGTAACCGACGTTCAAAGCCAGTTAAATGATTTCTTAACTTGTTGTGTTCATATTATAAGTACATGTAAATAGATTAGTGGCTGGATTCCATTAACCTCAGCTTTAAGCTAACTTCATTAACGTTGGTAAAAACGGAAGACTAACGTTGGGTTAGACAAGTTCAGCGTGTGCTTTCAGTTTATGGACAGCGTCACCTTGTTGCTTTTGCAGAAGCAGGATTGGAGTGAATCAGTCTGATAAAGCAAAACTAGAAAGTACTGTCCTTCAATTAGTTAAGAAAGCCACGACAGCAAAATGTCAGGTGGCAGACACTGAATTTGTAAGGGGCGTGGCAAGGAAGGGCATTTTAAACTTTGCAGGTGCATCTGTCTGAATTCAGCCTAGCAATTAGCTAGCCATCGTAATGAAAGGCCCTGTAATACAGTTATTGTTGTCAATATGTTATTAACGTTTAGGCGTTGCTTCATTCAAGTTCTGTAAACATAGATTTGTATGGAATAGGACTTAATGAAACCAATTTCTCTGTTTCAGTGTTCTCCTAATTTGTGTGTGTGTGAGAGAGAGAGTGAGTGAGAGAGAAAAAGTTTCTGTGAGACTGAGACAATAAGGAATGTTTGTCAAGGGCGTAAAGCCCATATTTTCACAGGCATAAGACTGTTGGTCTAAACTTTGGTTAATGTGTACATTTCATTTTCCCTTTGCTGCGTTATGCTGGGATTGAAGAGAATAATAGAGTGAATTTATTGAAAAATGACTACTGTATTGCAAATGTGGCAGTGGGCTGTGAAGCTGTGACTGTAGCATTAGAAGTGGCTGTGTGATCACGTTACAGGTAATGGGACACCAAATGCTTTTTCCCGTCAGTCCTCCTCCCCCACATCGCCTCACTAGCTTTGCCAATAACCATTTACCTAGAGGACTGCATTGAGACACAGTGTTTTTACTTATCAATCTGAGCCCAGACTACATATGAGGACCTAGGACTGGGATGTTCCTAATGCCTCCAGAATGGAAATGGCTGAGCTGCTCAGCTCGGTCAAAACTAATTTTGCATATTTGCAAAGTTTAGCATGAACTCTAGAAAGTGATCAGCAAAAGTATTAGATACAGTTTGATAGCTGCAGTAAAAGTGTTCTAAGTCAAAAATGTAGTCTGTCTCAATCTCGCTCTACTGATATTTAAGATGCATGTCACAGTTAAAATTATGACATTTTGCGGGGGGGTTGTCAGAAATCTATAACTAACTTCGTCCTCTTATTCTTATGCCTTGTTGTTAGTGGTGATTCCCAGCTCTCGTGATGGCCACCTCGGGCTACGTGGGAGAGATACAATCGACAACCCAACCCCAGGGGGCTACTGTTACCGTCACTGCCGGACAGCCTGCAGCCAGCTCGAGCTCTGCCACTGCCCCTCAGTTTTTGGCTGAGATCCAAACTACTGTGGCCACTCCCACTGCTGCCACACCCACAGGCCAAACCACTCCCACAGAGCAAGGCCCAGCCATTGCCACCCAGAAGCCCGCAACCGGTGTTCAAACCCAACCCACAGCACAGGCCCAACCCCCTCAGACACAGTATGTGACTGCAGAAATCCAGGGCTCCCCCACACAGTCTGGGAACGCTCAAAGCACACCTCAGTATATTGTAGTTACTGTCACAGGTAAGGGCTGAGCATCATACATCTATATAAACCACAGGGACCGGTGGTCACTTTTAGAGCTTAGAATGTGTTATGTTGCTTATTTTTTGCCTGTTCTGTCCTAAAACACATAAATACTCTGACCACTAGGAATGTCACATATGAAGACTTTCAATTGTGTGATATTTTTGTCTAGGACCACACTGTTTCAAAGCATAATAGACCATGCAGTGTGGGAAATAAAATATTTGCTCTACCTGCCACACTAGCAGATGAAAATTTCAGGGTTATAAGTATAAAATATATCCCCAAAATATCCAAATATCCACTGTTTGGTGGTCTTAAAGTCTTATTGCAACAATTTACTTATCAATTGAGGGCATTTGTTCATCTATACCTACCCAGTTATGCAGTGTAATTCAAGGCACAACTACAATGATACCCTCTCATTAGTCCAAAATGTCATTGCCTACATAGAATCATAGTGAAACTTGAAGTTCCTTAAAAGTACAAGTGAGAATACGTGAGTACAAGTGTATGTGAGAGCTACTTATATGAAATCTTCCCTATAATTAAAACTAGTCTAGACTTTGAGCAGACACAATGTAAAAAAATATATATGGATCTTTGCATCTTCTCTAATAATGTTCTTAAAGGGCAGTAGATTTAGATACTTCAAATGTATAATTCAGCATCTGCAACTGGACCATGGAGTATAAGTCAGCAATGAACGTCAGCTCAGGCTGCATTCACACATAGTGTTTTTTTCCAAGCTGCCACCGCTTTTTTTTTTACAGTAAAACCTGACAAGCGGCCACAAGACGCTCAGAAAGCTTTTTCTACATTAAAAAAAAAACGCTACGTGTGAACATGGCCCTTATGTCACATGTTCAGAAAACACTCAAAGAATCCTCAATCCTCTAAGAACAAGTTCACAGCCAGAAGACAAGGACCTGTAATTGTCACAATTCATAGGTTCAGACTGGACTGTATGTGAAAGTGGAACCGTTCATTGACTGAATGATACTTTGTATATCAGCCACTCCATGACCCATGACCCCCCCACTCTCTGTCCTCCAGAGGGCTCCCTTCATTCTAGTGACAGTGTGTCCGATTCCAGCCCCCCTCCAGCTGTAGTGCAGACAGGAGTTCCCACACAGGTGGTGCAGCAGGTCCAGACGGCTCAGCAGGTGAAAGCACCCCCACACACACACAGAAACACACACACGCAAAGACACAGTTCCCTTTCCTTTATGTGTCCTATTGTGCTCAGTTCCAGTCAGTCTCAAATGTAACATACAGTATGTGACACAGGTGTTACTTGTCAGTTCAAATTAGAACTGCAAGTTAGAACGATTGTTTTTTTGCAAAAATGTCCCAGTTTCATCAAAGAATTAAAATCTAAAATACTTAAGTTAATTGTGTTTCGTTGATAAAATACTATTGCCCACTAAAAACATATTGGTAATGTTTGTTGATAATTATTTTATTGATTAAATATTGACATTGCTTTATTATTCTCTTCTATAACAAAATATTCTTTCTTCAGCAGCAATGCTTTAAATAAGTCACTATTATAGACTCTATAATATCTCACTGACAGCCCTATGACAGCCTGTTCACCCTCTCCTCTGTCATCCTCCCTCTAGCTGCTAGAAGGAAGGGACTTCTGGCTTGGCCTGGACCACTGGTAGAGGGAGGAGGGGTGGGCTGAGTCACGGGGTGGGCTGGGCCTCAGCCTGGGCTGGGCCTCAGCCTGATCTACAAAAAGTTGCCAAATCTTTAAAATATATTCGTAGCTAAACAATTAGCTAAGAAATTAGCTTTAATTTATTAGCCTAATCGTAATTAGTTATTATCCTAGCAAACTAATACCTGCAGTGGACAAGGGTGAAGATGGGACCGCGAGAGACGGAGGGCTGCAGGCAAAGCAGTGGAAAACTGCATATCTGCAGATTTAATTGCTTGTATTGCCTCCCTTACTGGCGAGGATTTTATTGCATTTGTGGCAACAAGCATTGTCGTCGTTGACTGGAGTAAAATGTAAGCAGACTTTAGAATGTTTAGTTTTCTCCGCCGTGATCATGAGAGGCTCTGTGTGCACGTGAACACCTCTCAGCTGTAGTGAGCACGAGTCGGCGTGCAAGTGTGTGTAAGACTGTTGCAGCCCTAGTTCACGTTATTCCTTAATCTGTCATGTTTGCATTTTTATCTCACCAGAGGTCCGTGGTTCAGGCCACCTCTCAGATAACCAAGACTGAGCCAGGCACCCAGCTCAGTGTCACCAGTCTACAGCCTGTCCATATCAGCCAGGAGGTAACACACACACACAAACACACACATTTATGATTTATGATTGTTGGCTTCTCAGTGGTGGTCTAGGTTGAGCTCACGACTGGCCAACACACATACGGTAAGGCACACCTATGCACGCACACACAGTTCATCACGGTGGGCATCAAAAACCACTGCTGGCTTCTAGCCAGCCCCTAGTAGCGAACGGAGAGCCAGGGGGTCTGTGTCAGGCAGAGTGGGGGAGCTAGAGGAGAGACGCCTGCAGACCACAGCACAGAGCGCACCTTCTACCTGACCCTCTCCCTCCCCTTGGTCTTCCCCCTGTGCGGCCTGTGGGCTTGGAGACAGAGATAGGAGCCTATTGTGCATCTGCCAGCCCGGGCCCCGGTCAGCCACTGCTGCTGGACGCAGCCATGGCCCTCTGAGTAGGTCAGGGACACGGGAGAGCGCTGCGATAGAGTGAAAGGATAGAGGTTAGAATAGCATTTTAGTATTGTAAATGGTTAAGGACGTGTATCTGAGTAACCTTAGGATTCACGGGTGATAAAGTGATTGATATGGATTGCGGAGGTGGGAAGGAAGTTGTCTGATTATATATATATGTTGTTCCTCAGTTGCAGCAGCAGCTAACACAGGTTCCGGTGCAACATGTGTACACCAATCAGGTGCAGTATGTTGAAGGGGGAGATACGAGCTACACCACCAGCACCATGTAAGAATTAAACAGTATCCATCACTCTCTCAGACACACAGGCAGAGTTGTGTTGTTTTTGTTTTTGTTTTTTTCTCTAAAAGCAACTTCCGTTTCCTCTGTTCCCAACGCTCCTTCCTCCCCGGTTCCCGTCCAGCCGTTCCGGCAGCTTTTCCTACACGGACACTCCCCTGTACACCCAGACCACGGCTGCCCAGTACTACGAAGCTCCGCCCGCCTCAGGCTCACAGGCCTCCACCCCCGGCACGCCCCTCACCGTCTCCGTGACGGCCGGCACGACGGGGGGCGTGTCCATGTTCGTGGCCCAACCCACCAGCGCAGCAGGGGAAGGAGCCGCGGTGGTGACCGCGGGGGGCACAGCCAACGGGGCGGGGGACGGCGCGGGCACCAACGGTGCCGCAGCGGGCAGCTATGTGATCCAGGGGGGGTACATGCTGGGGAGCAGCAGCGGAGGGGCAGGCAGCAACAGTCAGAGCTACTCGCACGCCCGCGCCTCCCCGGCCACTGTGAGTATTACAGAGGGAGAAGAGAGTAGCGTGCCGTCGGCAGACAAGAAGGTATGCAGAGGCGCCAAGCGCAGGAATCTCTTCTCGTTTTGTTCTCATTCACATGATCGTCTGGTGGCGCACGCTGATGACGTCATTGTTGAGTTGTGTCAAAGTCGAAAACACAGTTAAAAGTTGGGCCAGTGTGCTTTGTTTGGGGAAAAGTAAACTAGATAAAGTTAGTGCTAGGTTGTATTTTTTATGTTACACAATATACTTAATTCTTGCAATGGTACCAAAAATATAGTATAGTAATAATATAGTATATAATTTTTGGCGGGACCAGCCCTATAAACACGAATGTCTGTCCCTCACTGACTGACTCACTGACTGACTCACTGACTGACTCACTGACTGAGTGATGAAGTTTCGAGTTCCGAGTGTTGGAGTTTCCCCATTGGCCGATGTATCCATTTCAAATTAAAAGCCGTCTAGCGACAAGGCTTTTGGCCACAATTTTGCACATTGACCATATACGGTCCAGCCATATACTAGGTTTTAACCTACTCTTGTTTTAACTGTGATTTCCTCCACATAGACAACAAAGCCATGGCCTCATCATGTTCCATGTCATTACAATGCATGTGATTAGGGTCTTTTATTGCCTGAAATAGCAAATCACTGTATTTGTCATCCCAATTTTATCATATTATCTCATACGATAATGGTAACAAACCTATGTTTGGCAAGCATGCCATCAATATTCCAGGTCATTAATTCATTGCATACCAAAGTTGTATGCCACGGCACGCAATCAAATCTGTATTTGTGTTTCCATTTCTGAATGCGTGTTAAACTATATACGTCAACGTGTTTGTTTGTCGTTTCATGAGTTTGTGTTCACATGTATATTTTATTGAACTGAAAAAAAAACCCAAAAACTTTTAGGTGTGCATGTTTATTTAAAGCTAGGATAGGCAATTTATTTTAGGATTTCTTTTAGGTTGTAAATGTGTGTGTGTGTAAGTGCTTGCAAGCCAGTGTGCACGTGCGTGTGTCCAGTGGCTTGTTTACCCACCGCCGCCCGCGGGCTTTGCTAACTGCTCCAGCCTCCTTCCTTCTGCCTGCCTGTGTGTCAGGTACAGTGGTTGCTGGACAACTATGAGACAGCTGAAGGCGTAAGTCTGCCGCGTTCCACGCTCTACTGCCACTACCTGCTGCACTGCCAGGAGCAGAAACTGGAGCCCGTCAACGCCGCCTCGTTCGGGAAGCTCATCAGATCCGTCTTCATGGGGCTACGGACGCGGCGCCTGGGCACGCGGTAAGACGGTGCGCCGGCAAAACGTCGGTGACTGGCGTCCGCGCGGACCCACACGCTCGAAAAACCCTGAGCCCTGTGTTCTCTGTCCCACACAGGGGGAACTCGAAGTACCACTACTACGGGCTCAGGATCAAGGCCAGCTCTTCCCTCATCCGACTGATGGAGGATCAGCAGCACCTAGCCATGAGGCAGCAGCCCTTTTCGCACAAACAGAGGTACACACACACACACACACACACACCTCTGGTCTACAAATAGAGCCGTTTACATCTCTTGTCTTGTTGCGCTCTGTTTCTCACACTCGAGTACGAGTTATTCTCAGTGCTCTCACTTTGTTTCCAAGGATAGCGCTCCATTGCTCCGGCGCTCGTTCATCCATGCGTCACATGTCGCACTTACGTTTCACCCTCTCTCTCTCTCTCTCTCTCTCTCTCTCTCTCTCTCACGCGTGTCCACTGTTTCTCAGACGAGGTCACGTTCTCTCTCCGGCCCTGCAGTCTTTTAGAACTGTAAAGATCAATACATACGTGTATGTGAAAATACATGTGATGATGTAATTTATACTGTATGTTCGGTTGATTCATCCTAACCTTTCCCTGCCCAAGGTCTATGTTATGAGGTGATTGGTAAAGTAATCGTATCATAGGCCAACGTGAGGACTAGTGTTCTATAAGAGCAACGTTTCCTGCTTGGTCCATGCCGAATCATTCGTCCCGGTGCTTGTCCTGTGGTCGCCCAACTTCGGCCATGTTGGCGATCATCATTGTAAAGACCTGAACGGTTTATGGACCTTATTCCTGTTCCTGTCAGGTTGAAGCCAGTGCAGAAGTTAGACGGGATGACCAATGGCACAGCGTCAGGGGCGGGCCAGCAACAGCAGCAAGGGGCGGGGCTCTCTGACATCAGCACCCAGGTTCAGCAGTACCAGCAGTTCCTGGGTGAGTTCTTAGCTCTCCATCATTGCTACCTACAGGCTGTACTGGCATGGAGCTGAAAGTTGGACTTGTAAAGGATGCCACAGGGAGTCACAGACCTAAGACTCCCCACATGGAAGAGGCATCATTGGCTAGTTCATAGCAAATTTTAGTCATATTAAATTTGGACGTGTTAAAGGTATAAGGTTTTTTTCTGATGTGATAGGCATTATTGTTAGAATTCATAAATACAATTTATTGTGAATACCACCTGGTTTATGTTTGTTTTCTTAACCCTCTTGTGTCCTGTGTCCAGATGCATCCAGAGCCCTCCCCGAGTTCCCAGACATTGACCTCCAGGGGAAGGCTCTGCCAGAGGGCATCGAGCTGGAGCACATCAAGAGCTTCCAACTGCTTTACAGAGAACACTGTGAGGTAACCAGCTGCACAGGGCATGTGTTAGAAACTTTACCTAGCTGGATGTAAACATCCATCCGGCTGTGCACATGGTCAGTCGTCTTTAGTCAACAATGACCAAATATACTGGGTCTTTAGTTATGGAAAATTATTTTAGAGATTTTACAGATTGGGTACAGTCCCATGGTGTAATCATCGCAATGACATATAGTTCTTGGAACAACACCTGAAGAGGATTGTGGGTGTTGTGTAAAACTTTGTAGCTAGTTAGGGTTTGAATATTCATAGTTACGGTTAAAATTTTGCAATATGCTAATGCATTTTGTAGATCACATTACAAAAACGAGATCTCTGTGTTTTACAAGCATTTAACTCTTGGAACTATTTAGTCCTAACAAACATTAGTCCTTATTTATTTATTATTTATTAACCTTTATTTAACCAGTAAGTCTCGTTCAAGAGATCAAGAGACACCTGTCCAAACAAGTCTAAAAAGGACAACAAACAAAGTCACAACACAATACAATATAATACAATATGAGTCACAATGAGTCCACAAATGACAACAAATACAAGGGCAGATTGGTAACAGTGACGTCATCACAGGAAACAGTTGCACGCCTCAATTGTTATGCTTGGAACTATGCGTTTGAAAGGTATTCCATGTCCGTGGTGCATGATAATTAAAAGCAGTTTTTCCCAGATCTGTAAAAACCCTAGGAGTGTTGAGAAGCAACCATTGCGTAGAGCATAGCTGATAGATGCCGGAGTTAAGATGGAGAGAGCAGAGGTAGAGAGGGAATTTGTCAAGAATTGCCTTGTAGATAAAAAACAAACCAGTGTTGTTGTGCGATGTCCGACCCACCAGTTGATAAAGTGTACAATGGTGAGTTAATGACTTTGCATTCGTAAAAGAATGCACAGAATCAAGGCTCTGGAGAACAGAAGAAGCTGCATGCATGTACAATATATCACCGTAGTCTATTACCGACAGAAAAGTGGCTTCAATTAGCTTTTTCTTGGTGTTAAAAGTAAAGCATGCATTATTTCTGAAATAAAAACCAAGTTTAACTTCAAGCTTCCTAATGAGGTTAGTTATATGCACTTTAGAAGAATGTTTGGCGTCCAGGTCCAGATCCAGATCCAGATCCCTTAATACTTGTAGGAGGGCACCCTTCCAATGGCTGTTCCAATGGAACCAATGAGGTTCAAATGCAAAGATCATCCTGATGGGTTTAGTGATTATTAGCTGTGAGCAGCCTCTCAAGCCATAGTTCTTTGTTAGGACAAAATAGTTTGAGTAAGGCCTTGTAAAACATGGAGATCTTGTTTTTGTAATTTGACTTCTTTATTTCTTTATTAATTCCAGAGATACCAAAATGCGTATTTGCCAAAATGTGGGGAGTATCCCTTTAAATTTGCTAAGTAGCGACATTGCAGTAGTAAAAATGACAAAAAGGGATTGATTCTAGAAAGGCCTTTTAAATGGACCTCTCGATTTGCTTTGCTTAGCGCTTCTGTGCGTTCATTTTACAGTCATTAATGTGTGCGAGTTTGCCCTTGTTCTCCATCAGGCCATACTGGATGTAATAGTTAACCTTCAGTTTACCCTGGTGGAGACCCTGTGGAAGACCTTCTGGAGGTTCAGCCAGAGTCAGGCTGGAGACTCTGCCACACTGGCTGTGTGAGTGGACACAGACAGACACAAACACACACACACACACACATTTACAATTCACACTTTGTCATAAACATAGCTTATGTGCACATGCATGGTAAACAGACGTTCAGACGACATGTTTCCAGAGCAACCGAACAAAGAGCAGCGGAACAAAACTCTTCAGAGCATAACGTGATGAGCAGCCAGTGGTACGGAGTGGAAGGATCAAACATCTCTGTGTCTCCAGAATGATTTAAAACAAATAAAAATAAGTTCTAGGTAAAAAAAAAAAAGAAAAAAGTACCACCAAACTGCCCTGGACAGGAAGTGGGCTGAACGAATAATGTAAATGTATAAAAGAGCCAGAGAGAAAAGGTAGAAAAGGGTTGTGGGTTTTTCTCGACTAACGCGTTTGTTGCGCTTTGCTAGTCACGACGAGTCAGAGAAGCGGCTGCCCAAGTCCTGCCTGGTGGTGCTGTGTAAGTACGAGCCGGTGCTGCGCTGGAGCCGGGACTGTGACAACAGCCTGTACCAGGGGCTGGTGGAGATCCTCATCCCTGACGTCCTCAGGCCCATCCCCAGTAAGACCCGACGCAGCATACGCTCTTAATGCTATGCTCGGACACAAAGAAATTATTATTTCCGAGTTCTCTCATTCCGTCACGCCTGTCTCCTGTCCTCAGGTGCCTTAACTCAAGCCATCCGCAACTTTGCCAAGAGTCTGGAGAGCTGGCTGACCAACGCCATGATGAACATCCCTGAGGAGATGGTCCGCATCAAGGTATGCTTGCTGTGTGTGTGTGTGTGTGAGTGAGCGAAGTTTACATTTTTCCGTATCTTTCCATTATATTGGCCCTACAAACAAGTATCTAGCCCTCTCTTCCTCCTCCTCCTCCTCATCTTCTCCCTCTCCTCTGTTAGGTAACGTCGGCCAGTGCGTTTGCCCAGACGCTGCGTCGCTACACCAGCCTGAACCACCTGGCCCAGGCGGCCCGCGCTGTGCTCCAGAACACAGCCCAGATCAACCAGATGCTCTCCGACCTCAACCGTGTCGACTTCGCTAACGTCCAGGTCTGTCTAGTCTCTGAACACTCTCCACTGTGCCTGCATGTCAACATATTATAATAACTACGGTCCGCCCTTGCATCAGTCATAGGGTTAGGCATGGATTAAATGCCCGCCTGTGGTTTCGTTGTGGTTGTAGCGTGTCTCAATCTTTATTTACCAATGGAAGGTCCGTCGTAATGCGATATGTGCTCTGAACCTGTTCCCTGTAGGGAAATGCTCTTTTCACTTACCCCTCTTAGGACGTCAGAGCGTAGGGTGAGCAAACAGAGCAGCAGTCCTACAGCTGGTAGGAAGTCAGTGTCTGGCTCAAGGACACTTCAGCAGGATGAACGCATTCAGAAACATTCTTGAACCCAGGTCCTTCATTAAAAGGGCAATCTCTTTAACCACTTGGTCAACCCCGCTGCGCCCGTATCTAGTCTTATACATACTGACGC
>OMKK01033568.1:0-13761 GCA_900302305.1 Polymixia japonica | reverse complement strand
TAGGCAGCATGAGGTACAATTGGGATTCAGTTAATAGGTTATGTATGTAAGAACTACCGACATATCCGCCACTGTTGTAACAATGTTACAAGAATTTAAAAAATATATTTTTTGGTGTGTGCTCATTTGTTCAGCTGCTTTGGATGTAAAGAAGCAGAAGGATCTGAGTGGCTTCTACAGACACCTGCTGAACCAGACTGTGGGAGAGGAGGAGATACCAGACCGCTCGGCAGACAAGTCAGTCATAGTTCTGCCATAGCAACACGTGCTAACACTCACCCAACCATATACATAACAGTTAGTAATAATAACAGTAGTTAGTGATTGTACTCCAAGCCTTCAACTAAATCCCTGGCTTCCTGCTTCCGCAGAAATCAGAGCGCAAAGGCCTTAAAAGCCGAGGAGGGGACCTCACCTCGCTCCTCGCCCACCTCCCTCGACAACGCCCCTAGTTCGCACAGCGACAGCGAGGAGGGGCGTGACCAGAAGACAGGGTTTAGCAAGCCCGGGCCTGGCTCCGCCCACTCCAAGCGCCAGTACAGACAGAGGTCACCTTCGTCGGGGAGCGGCGAGGACAAGGAGAAGGAGAGCGAGAAAGACAGGGACAGACAAAAGAAGAGCCACCGAGACAGAGGGAGGGACCGAGACCGAGAGCGCGACAGGGACAGGGACGACAGACACAGAAGAAGAAGAGACGACAAGGACAGGAAGAAGGAGAAGGACCGAGACGACGATAGGAGCAGGGGCAGGAGGGACGCCGGGAGGGAGGACAGGCACGGAAAGAGAGAGCGGAGCCCCAAAGAACGAGAGAGGGACGGGGACAGGGACAAACGAGGGAATCCACACGACGACAAAGGGAAAGAGAAGGAGCGCGACAAAGAGAGGGAGAGGAGGAAGGACTCGGAGAAGGGCAAGGCCGTGAAGACGGAAGACAAAGACAGAGAGAGGAAGGAAGGGGCGGGGGAAGAGGCTAAAGAGAAACGGGGCGAGGAGACGGCGGATAAGGAGGCGGCGGCGTCTAAGTTCGCCAAGCGCAGCAGCGACCAGACGGTGAACTCGGCGAGGGAGAGGTACCTGGCCAGGCAGATGGCCCGCTCGGCCTGCAAGACCTACATCGAGAAGGAAGAAGACTGAGGGCCCGACGCGCGCGCACCGTAAAGACTGCCGAGTTGTACGAGAGCTGCGGTCTCACCCTGCCAGGCTAACGATCCGGACCGCGGCTGTTTCAACGGACGCGGCAGATATCGCGTGCACACGTCACCTCCGCATGGTGTACAGAACCAACTATTCTTCGATGCACTGTAATGGACAGACTCAAACAACAGAGTGTGCTCATGATAAATCTACTGTCTGGCGAGATAGATGAAAGTTGGATGGATGTTCTGGATGGATACTCTGGGTGGGCGAACACTTGATATATTTGTAGTGAATGTGAAGTGAGTGTTATCTTGAAAATGTGTGTTTGGTGACTGCTGGTGTATAAACAAATAAACGAGTGAGTAAATGAAAGGGTAATATTGTCTCATTGGGGAGAATGAATTTATGAATGTGTAACAAGGAGTTTTGAACCAAGGGTCTCGGCAAGGTTTTGTATTTTTCTGGAGTACAGTCTGTGCTATTTGAGTTAAGAAAAAATAAAGTATCACCCGGTTCACAATTTCTTTTCTCCTGCATCCTGTTTATTCCATTTAATTGTACAGTGACTGAGTTGTAGTGGTAAGTAACAGGGAAGTAAAACAATATTCATCGGAGCTGAAGTTTGATTGCAGCCATCTTGTCCTCTGTCTGTTCTTCCTTGTGATGTCAACTCTAGGTGAACATGAAGACGTTTGTCCACTGAAATTAAGTAATAAAATGAAGTTAAAATTCTGTATAATGAAATTATTCCGATTCTTTCCCCCCCCAACATTTAAAAATGTGACTTTGCACAGCATGAATGACACTCTGAGGGCCTTTGTATTTTGGATATTTAAAGATGAATTAATGGAATTTTTTGAAGTTAAAATAGGATTTTTCTTTCTCTCGCCAGGACAGACTGTTATGCACGTGACTTCCTCGTAATAATTTCATATTTAAAAATTGACAAAAAACACCAAGTCTTGTTTCTGACAACATGCAGATAGGAAACGCATTGCATTTTCACTTTTATTAATGTGGCCAAATGTGTCTCTGACCACCTTGGTTTTTATGTGTTTTTGCTGTATCCAATCGCAATCTGATCACTCAGGATGGATGTTAATATGTGTAAAAGGGTATCAGACTTGCCTCGTTCCAATCCATGCGAATGAATCCGTCAGAGGAGTTGTTTTTGAACATGTCTGTAATTTAAACAAACCACAAATATCTTGTCACTTAGTTGTAAAGGCTTTGTATAAGCTTTAAAATACATTGTAAAATGGTGAAACGTACCAAATATTTCTGTAATATAATACAGAGCAATCTACCATCATTTGCAATAGATGCTTCTGTCTTGTTGGCTCAATTTAAAGTTTTACCAAAACTCTGAATTCACCTAACTTGAAAAAAATAAAAATAAAATCCTTAAGGTAGCCCCCCATGTGAAAGATCAAAAACATATGATGTAGATTAACCACCTACATTTCTCAGCAAGAAGAACTGCCTTGACTCTTATTCCTTTAGGATACTGTCCCGCAAACTTAAACACCTTGTGTTTGTATGGCAGCGATTATATCATTTTTCCTGTGATTTTTTTGTGTGACCGTCACTCACTGGAGATGTTGTCCAGGCGTAGCATGAGGATGAGGAAGCTCTCCAGGGATATGGAAGAGTAGAAGCCCGAATAACGAAAGGTGAGCAACATCACCATGTTAGGATCCGCATCCAATCCTGGTGGAGACGTGGAAAAAAGTGGAGTTACAATCAATATGTTCTGCTTTCCTGTTTGGGTATAGTGTTACTATTCATCATACTATGGTTGCAGATAGGGCTGGGCAGTATATCGAGTTTTTCCGATATATCGCAATATATTTCAATGATGATATGAAAATGTGAATATCGAGATAATTTAGCCTATGTGTCTTTTTTAATATAATTTCACAACACTATTGCTTTTAAAAATCCACACTAAACATCCTGTCCCTTTCTCTCCTTTGCTCCAGTTTGTGACTCCGCCCACTTGTAGCTCATGTGTGGTGTGTTGTTCCAAACATTTATGCAAGACATTATGTGGAATGTGTACATATATTCTCTCCACAGCTGTCAGAGTAAGCTAGCGCTCTCGTACCACACCTAAAGTTAAACTATTTGTCATAGTCTGACTGACATGGTTGACACAGGTATTTGACATACTTTGAGTAGTAGGCTAAATAAACAATCTTACCATTGTCAACACATCAGCTGTTACATTTGATCTGATCATATATTACAATCCTTTGCACTTGACTTTAATAAACGGGACACTTTATTTGGTCCTGATCTGTCTGGTTATTGGTGCATTTTTGTAGCTATAGTCTTTGTGTAGGTACCCTGGTCCAAAAAATTGTAAAGTCTTGTCTTTCCAGTGAGACTGCATGTATTCCACATTCTTGCTGGTCATCCGATATCTCCTTTCAGAACTCACCAAAACTGCCTATTGCGCAACTGATTTGACAAAAATGTTACCTTAGCGTTCGCTGAAATGACACCACCGAGACAGTCCAATTTAAAACCAATGAGAGAGATGTTTCACCTGCAGTCTGAATTGCCTTCTGCAGCTCGTCGTAAGAAAGGGTTCCAGTTTTAGAAACATCAGCGCGATGGAAGATTTTCTGGAACAAATATTCACCTTCTTTAAGAAACAAACTCATACACTCTCAGACTCACAACATCAAGCTTATATGTTCATGGCTTCTATAATCAATTAATTGATTATTGCAAACCACAGTCACATCAAACCTTGGGACCAAACCCTAACGTTTTCGTCATAATTTTGTAAGATATTCCGATGGAATCAGTTGAAATAAAACTTTTGAATGGCCTTATTTGCTACAATACCTTGAATTCATCAAACTTGTTCCAGAGAATCAAGAATTCAGCAAAGGTCATCTTTCCTTTTTGGTTGGTCTTTGTTTGCTATTAATGTTTCATAAAAAGCACAAGAAAACAATTTAAACTTTTAAACCTTTTTCCAAACAGTGTGTCATTATTTCAGATACATAGGAATCATACATCCTCTATGTGATATGAGCAGTATAGTTAAGTACAACAGAAATTGGTTAAAGTGTGTCCACATACATCCACCATAGTTATCATGGATCTGCAGTTGATCAGATCAAAACCGTCAGTGGTTCCTGTGAAGGTAACACACAAAATAACTCCAATTCAGAAAAAAAAATGTCTCAAAGTTTCATTCATTATTTCTGTTTTGAAAGGAATCACGGATGGCATAAAAATAATTAGCTCACCGTGAGGGAAGTTGTCGTTCAGGAGCTTTTGGAGCTGTCTGTCACTCAGTTCACGATTCTGACATCAGAGACAGAAAGAACAGAAACTGCGATTGAGGACCGGCAGAACTGACAGACAGATGCAGAAACAGAAAGATGGATGGATGGAGAGACATGGGTGGATGATGGGTGATGGGTGGACAGACAGGAAGATGATGGGTGGATGGATGGATAGTTGTAAAGAAAAACTCAGACTGCTAGGCAAAGAGATTAAGACAGATGCAAAGGTAGAAACAGGGAAAAATAACTCACCTGATCAGCATAATGCTCAAACATTGCATATTTTGGATCCTTGTCACCATCTTGGTCAGTTGGCTTAAAAGAGAAAGAGAACAAATATAATCGAGTTGGACTCTCTAAATTCACCAGATAGTAAACCAGAAATCACAAATACACTACAAATATTGTGTATTCAAATGTTGAACTAAAGGAATTCAACACCACTACTACTATTTTTGTTTCATACTTTGGGAGTAACGTTGTGGTCATCATCGTGGTCATCATCGTGGTCATCATCGTGGTCATCATCGTCGCCATGGACACTGGATGCAGAGAAAAAGAGAGTTGTTCTATTATTTTATTTGTATTAGATTACAAAATGACCTAAATTGACAGCCAATGTATCTTACTAGTTCTGATTCATGAATTGGTTTCGTGGTTGTGGAAACCCAGTGCTAGACTTCTAATTAACATTTTTAACTTAAATGTAGTCACTAAAATGTTTCTGTTTGGTATCCAAGTAAGTAGTACGTCAGTTTGGAGTGAAACGCATTATGACATAAACAAAGCAAAGTCTTACTCCATGTCGTTGTTTGCCTTGGAGTAGACGGTGAGAACGAAGTTCGCGGTCTTGTTGGGTTTCATGGTGGAGGGCACGATCACGTACTCGCCAGGCTGCAGGCTGTGCTGCTCGATCAGCTCTCGCTGATACGTGTACATTTGCTGTTGCTTCACAGGCCTGTTGGTCCTGAAGAAGGAGGTGCCAAGACGCCCTCCTGGCGTCTGGATAGAACACGAATCTCATCAAATTCAATTGTTTCCATAAACTAATATTGTATGATTCATATAACATGGTGGTGGAATTAGCTCTGTATGCATTGGGAGTGTCTGTGATGTGGTGTGGGTTTATTTTCTGCTTACCCCTGGTGGCACCTGTTTGATTTGAAATGGAAAAAAGACAATCAGTATACTTTATTACTATATACAGTATACATTATATACTTTATACAGTATACGTTATTTCCCTGCCACTCAAGTATTTTGTCTTAGCTAGAAAAATGGGATAATCTTTGAAGGTGAAATAATATTTATATTATATATATATTATATAATATTACGTAATATGTTCTGTCCACTAGAGGGCACTGAGACGACCCCCCTTTAATCACTAATGACTAATAATACACTTTGTTGTTCAGTTTTCCTCCTCATTGAGTTTTCCTGCCATTTCATTTCTGTTATCTAATTGCAGTTGAATTTTTATTTTATTTGACCAATTTTCTTAATTTAAAAGTTGAATGAAATAATATTAAGTTCTACTCTCATCAACATTTCTCTATACAGAAATGTAAATTAAGTTATGGGTCAGCACCTGAAAGACGGTAAGTCCGATGGGGTTGAATCTTCTCTTGTTCCGATTGCGTTGAGCAGGCATCTGCATCAGAGACAGCAGGATGTTCTTGTCGTCCTTCTCCTTCCCGTCAATTTGTTTCACTTTGATGCGAAACTGAGGATTATTCGCGAAGGTACCTATGGATAAAGATGGAGAAGTTTAGTAATGTAAGCAATAGAAATTATAAATTAAGAAAAAATGTCCTTGTTCTGCTCTCCTATATGTAAAAGAAAAAAAAACCCATGATAAACATTCTGACTTCATGAGAATAGTTAAAGGTACTATATATGATATTTTGAACATTAATATAGCAGCAAACAACTATTTGCTATGTAAAGATATAGCGGAGTAATGTTGTCCTGAGCAGAGAATGAAGTCACACCACCTCTGTGTGTCTTGTAATACGAGTTTCTCTGTTCTTTGTTTTGGTAGCCGGTCCGGCCGCATGGCTGAATGTCGTATATAGCTCCTTTAAAGCTGCTATGTGCAATATTTTTGTTATTTTGTGTTAAAATAACATAAGAAGACTGTGCTATGCGAAGGTGAACAAGGTGAACTAACGTCTAACACTGCAGGTCGGCCAGTGTGTTGATATTCCCTCTTTTCTAAACCAGTGTGAGGTTTTTGATGGACAGTCCAGCCTGTTTTGAACTGTAATGGCTTGTTGTTGTAATTCCCCTTCGCTATCGGCAGAGAGTGAAAATCGCACATAGCAGCTTTAAGGGTGGAAGAATTAATTAAGCCCACCTTCATTGATGTTGCCCCCTGCGGTTCTTCCTGTTGTCCACTTGCCATCATAAATCATGCATTTCCACTGGCATGTAAGGTCACCATCAATGAAGTTAGGGTTCTCACAGCAGATTGACATCATGTTAAAATAGTAACAATAGTCCTCCAACTCCATCCTGACAGACACAAACAGGCAGATGGGAAGTAGACCGTAGACAGATGGGCAAACAAACAGAAAGAGAAAGACAGAAAAGTCAGGGGAAAAAAAGATGTAGAACAGAAGTAGAGATTGTGAATCTGAGACACCACATAATCATGGCATACAAAACAACACAAGTGTATAATTTGTTGGTTACATGTTACATGCTACATACTCATTCTGTAAAACAATGCCCACAAAACTCTATCACTCATTATTACAAAAACAGCATTTACCAAAACTCTCCGTCGTTGCGTTTAAGACACTTGGCCCGATCTTCAGCGCTAACTCCTTCCCACAAACCTGACCTGAGCACAAGGACAGAGGGTGTTGACAAAAGAGAATGCAAGATATGAACATGGTTGTTTATGGAATGGGATTACCTGTCTTCTACAGCAAAAATCTAAGTTTTACATTTACATTGTCATGCAATATAGGCTATACCTTTTTATTGCCATGGAAACTGTGCTCATATTGCATTACTTTTTTTTTTTTAACTTTTTTTTTTAAGGGGAGTGGCCAGTACGCTTTTTATTCCTTATTTAGACTGACGTTTATTTAGGAAAGGAGATAGGGAACTTCAAGAGAAAGCTCCGCTGGGATTCGATCCCAGGCCTATGTGCAGCTCCAAAGGAAGCAGAATAGACAGTTTCCGTTGTGCTCTTCTGATGAACATGGATCGTGTTTACATATGACTATTTCCTACTTGTCGCTCCATTTTCCATTCCACTCCTGTCTGCCCCACGGGTTCATCAGTCGCACCAGCTTCACTTTGGACCCGCGATACTCGACCTAAAAATGAAATGACAACTTGTCACTTAACCTTTTTTTTTAAATTATATCATTTTCCAGTGTAATCTTTTAATCTTAATCTTAATCTTAATCCAGCAGTCCTACAATGTACCTCAGTAACTGCAGTGATGGAGTAGGCGTGCGCGTCCACCAATCCGGTGTGCGCAACAGTGTTGACCAATGGCCCCTGAAACACACGACACGGAATTTCACATTACACCGCTACTCATTCTATATTTAACTTTTTGTCTTTAGAATTACGCGAAGAAGCTCCCTCCGTTCTTCATCTTTTTTATTTTGTATCAAAACAAAGTATAGAAATAGCACCGTATCTCTTGCTGCGGTGGGGTCCTTACCCCTTTCGCGGAAGTCCCGCAGCAAATCATTGACTTGCAGTTGGTGGCTCTGCTCAGTGAGGACCACAGCTCCTCGTCGTGGGACGCACTGTGAACCTGTCTGAGTTCGTAAGTCATGTGCACCCCTCCGCTGAAATCCTTGAACGCCTCTGACGGAAGTCCTGCATTCATGTCTGCGTATGAACCACACAGTCTGAACGAAACACAAGCAGAACAGTTGAGCCCATTTACGCAGGTTAGGATGTTTAGATGTATAGGCTAGTTGCAATGGGAACCATTCATCCAGTGGGCCGCCAAGAGGAATGAACACAAAACTCAAGACCAAGTAGCAAAATGAAATAGAGATTTGGGGGATCTTTAGGTTGTTTAAAGTTAATTTACTGGTCAGCTTTTCAAAAGATAATACTCTAATGTCAGCTATTATAACCCATTATTGTTCTGATTTACAAAGCATTATCAGTAATGTTGACTGATTGAGGATTTTAAGTACACATTTTTATATTTGACCACCTGCTACAAATAAAAACCCATTGCCTGAATGTTTAGGACGGGGTGGTTGAGCTGTCCACATACTTGGCATACGCTTTCTCTAGCAGAGGAACCCAGAACTCATTCCCGGATTTGGTACGCACAGACAGCAACTTCTTCCTCAATGTCGGTAGATAGTCATCAATGACAACATCCACCCACTTTCCAAACCTCCAGAACTGACAGAAAATGACAGAAGTTCAGGTTAGTTGGAGCTCTCGCACTCATGTTTGTTGAACGACCTCAGTCAAGTGCAATGCAATTTGAATGTCTCATCATAAAAAAGTTACTTTATGTTATCTTGAACACAGGTGTCCTGGCTTATGAGAGCACTGTTCAAATAAAAAAAAATTAAAACAAGGTTCTGTAATATTATGTTCTTACCCTGAAGTGAAATATTCCTGCATAATCCTTGAAGGATTGGTCAAGAGGTACAACTTGGACCATCAGGTCCTTCTGAAATGTCAGCGATGCAATTGCGGCCAGAAACCAGCAGTTACCTTTTGAATAACGAAAATGTCTTTTCACGATTCTCTCCAGCATTCATGCATAGTTCACATTCACAACTTTGCATGGAACACTCCTGTTGTACAAATGGAAAGTGATTCAGAAATTGTTGCTTACCCACACTCCCTTGACCAAAATCAAATCTTGAAGCCCCTTCATGAAAGAAAGAAAGATCCTTGTCGATATTTTGCACTTTCAAGATGTCCTGTATCAAGAAACAGAGAAAATCCAAGGGAGGAAGATGAATCAAAAGAAATTAAACAAAATGAAATCATATTCTGTAAATATCTATGGCAAACCACACGTTAAAATAAAAATGTGTCTCGTTTACAGAAAGTGCACGCATTTCCAATGTATGATCTCTAAATTTGAGGTACACACGAGAAAGGGAGCAAACCTCTAAACAAATCAGGTCATGGAACATAATGAACCAAAATGGCTGCTTTATCTTACCGCGGGCCTGAGCCACTCCACCTGGTTTTCCTGCCATTGGTTCAGATCAGGCAGGTCACCCAGAGAGTTGCTGCCAGGTGGGAAGGTGTTGTCCACAAAAAGCCTGCGTCTCGCCAGGTGATTTTGTTTCAGCTGCTCATAATCTTGGTTGTTAAACTTTGCAGGGTTTTTGGGGCTGCCCTCGGCACCGTCTTGGTAACGTAGGTTGATGATGTCAGTGCAAGTGCCAGATTCAGGCATGTTGAGTATTATTGGGAGATCTGTGGCAGCAAAAATAAACAGATTTCCGTTAAATACTAGAATACTATATTCTGGTTTACAATGCAAGACTAACAAGTGATATAATATTATTCAGGGACTGTTTCTGTGTGAGTCTATTAAAAAGAGGAGCTCATTTGCGGTAATTACCTGTAAGATGGTTGCAAACAACTGCTGCTCTTCAAGAGAAGCCTTGGATGTACACAGGTGAGTGCAGTCTGCTCCTTACTTTATACCCTGACTCTGTTACATAACTACACCTGGGCCAGACCCACCCCTAAAAAAGAACAGAAGGAATTTTACCTGCGGCTACAGGTGGTAGTTTCATGTCCATATAGTTTCACTATAAATAATCATAACAGCAAAGCCACTGCTGTAGTATTTGACATGACACTGAAATATTTAAACTGACTTTTCCCTGTCATCACCTGCCAACATAATGACAACGGAAATGAAGGTTGCTGGCAGTGACGCTGTAGCATTAAGCACGGTCCTTTGCTCTGCACGGCGCAGTGTCCTGTCATGCTGCACAACGGAAACATTTCACGGATCATTTCACACAAAATCATTTTAATTTGTCAAAACTGCACATCATAGCATCCTTGAAGAGGTTTGGTGGTTGGCACTCAATGTCCTTTTATTTATTTCATCTAACACTGATAGTTCTATAATTAAAGGCGGCTAACTAACAAACTGAAAGGTACAGTTGTGACGTTATTAATAAGTAGTTGTTTCAGGCCTTTTCTCTCCGTAATACTGGTATCAATATCAACCATCAAGCAATCCATACTTATGGTACAGGGATATTTGAGGGTTTTAAACTCTGCCATAGACTTTAAATAATTTAAAAACCACCAAAACTCATAAACAAAAAGAGGATTGAAGAGTGGAGAGGGTTATAAAACCATTAAGACAACAGAATAGAAAACACAAAAGACATCGGTGAATCTTACCGAACAAAATAACTGACTGCATGCCAGATATTTGTTATTATAGGTTAGGTCGTTATTGTACCTTGTCATTTTTGTCAAAGGGGGTACTTTAGGAGGGTTTAAAGGGATTTGTGTTGGCATGTGGTGCATGATACAGTGTGAGACCTTTAAAACCGCCCCAGGCCAACTGTGTTCCTAAATATTATCATGCATGGGAAGATATTTACAAGTTCAGGAGTGCTCACGATAACTGTCAGTACAACTGTTTGTGCAAATGAGCACATTTTTCCCATAAGAAAAACACTAGGGGAGAACCAGGGGTCAGTTTCATAAAGCAAGATTACCAAATAGCCAGGTTTATTTTGGTTAGTCTGGTTCATTCAATTTATTCGGTTCCATAAAGCAAGTTCAAGATAGCTTAAATTCAGTTACTATGGCAACTTATGCTTGGAAACTATACCTGCCCCAGGGCAGGCTATTTATCAGGCCCTATTCATCCTATAGTGCACTATATGGGGTGTAAGCCATTTTGTAGGGCTTAGTGGACAATTTCATTGACTATATAGTCCACTATTTCTAACCGTTTTATGACCCACAATCCTCTCTGATTTATAGTGTACAAACGATGTACACTATGGGACCTTATATTAACCATAATGCAATGCAGATACAGTTGCTGGTGGAAAATTCAAATGACAGAGATCAACAGAAGCCCCAACATTATTTACAAATGTAAGTATGGACATTTTTATCACCATGTTAATTGAAGAAGTTTTGATTAGTTGGTCCAGAAACTGGTTAAAGAAAGTAACTATTTGTGATGTCACCACGGAGCTCCATGTCATCACTGTGCGCCGGACATTTTCTGTCTGAATTAGCTTGTTTTCACTCACTTATGGAACTAGTGTTCCATGTGGATTCTACTATATAGTAAATAGTGAACAAGTGACCAATTTCAGACACAACCAAAGTCTAAGCTTAACCAGAGTTCCTGTAACACTGATCTGACTGGAAAGCGCTGATTTTACCACCAACTTTTCTGCATGTTGCCATTCATTCTTGTTTACTTCATTAACTAACTATTCACTATCAGTCAAAAAAGTAATGTTTATAGAAAATAAATAAATTACATAAATGATAAATGATAAGATATACAAACATGCTTTATATGGTGGCCTATATGAAACATTTAGGGTTAATTTTCTTATGATTATATATAGGCTACTGGTCATATAGTCATAATAATTATATAATTAGTCTTATGATTAATTGACTCAAACCATAGACCCACTAAATAGGTTTAAGCTTACTTTTAGATTACTTTAAGCTTATAAAGGCCTATCAGGAAAACAGGTTAGAGGCCTATGGATTTTGATATTACATTTCTGATGACATATAGTCAATATAATACTTTGCAATTCTACTGTTAACTATTTATGTAGCTATTATTATTACATTGGGCTAATTTAGATTGAGCTATAGGTCAACACTCCACATTTTATGTACTATAAGCCTTAATCAAGGTTTGGCTAACAAACATAGCTTGCTTGCTAACATTAGCTAAAGTTAGCATTCTCAAACTCATTCTCATTCTCTGCCTCAAATCTTGTCAACTTGTAGATTTACGATTTTCTTGAAAAACAATTTCTTGAGGCAGCCTCTCTATAGAGAATACTGTTATAGTTGACAGAACAGCCACTTTTAATTAATAGTTAATATATGTTTTGAAAGACCAACAGGGAACAAGAAGCCCATGTCACAGTACCAGGATGAGTGCTTTATGCAAACCAGCAGATGTCTACTCTGTCAACACATCTTGTGGTCTGTCTCTGAAAAAGGTGGTTTCTGCCAAATTCACAGTTGCCCTTAGGACAGATTCTTCCTAGACAAGGTGTGACAGGTTGCTAACCATGAGCCCCCCCTCAACCCTCATATATCAGTACAGAGCTATATGCAAATAGTCAGCAGGAAGAGTTATATGAAGCAGAATCCCTATAAATGAGGCCAAGTTCACAATGTCCTGGAAAATGATTTTGCATTAGCAATAATTGTTTATTTTTTTAAGCAATGCTTTGGAGTATAGCTTCAAAGAACTGCAATAACTGTAGACAAAAATAAATGGACACAGCTGGTAGTTCTACCTAAAAGCCTTCCTCTGACCCTCGGTGGATAGTTAGCAGTAAAACTGCTGGAATTTGTTATAAGAAGCCATAACAGATATTTGAAAAATGTGTACCCAGTCTTTCTTTTATCCTTAAGTAGTTTTGTGTACTAATTCTAATATTAAAATTGTTTGCTCTTTCTGTCACTGGTGGAATAAACTTAGGACATCACCACCACCAGCATATCTGAATACAAAACAACTAGCAAGTCTGAAAAGAAAAACAAGGCAGTAAAGGTCAACTGTGAATGCTGGGTAGATGGATAGTGGTGGTTGGAATGTGAAAGAATGCATATTTCTAATTCCTGTGATAACAGCTTTGAAATACAGAATATTTCAATGGTAATGAAACTGAGTGACTGGCTTGTGTGAAGTGAGCTTAACGTATCTGCAGCAAATTGTACTTTTGCAATTCTGTTTCCCTCATGCAGGCAAGAAAGCATGGAAATGGTTACGGCAGTGAAAACTGCCCAAAGACGCCTATGAGGAGACTCAGGAAGTTTGGCATGTCCACCAGAACCCTCACCAACCTTTACAGATGCACCGTAGAGAGCGTCGTCACTGGTTGCATCACAGCCCGGTATGGCAGCTGCTCCGCTGCTCATCGCAAAGCCCTCCAGAGGGGGGTGAAGACAGCGGAGCGCATCATTGGCTGAAACCTCCCCTCCGTGCAAGGCATCTACCACACACGATGCCTCAGGAAAGCACGGAAAATTACCAAAGACTCCAGCCACCCAGGCCATGGACTTTGTACACTGCTGCTAGACTCACAAACAGTTCCCCCCCCCCCCC
>OMKK01033567.1:0-13764 GCA_900302305.1 Polymixia japonica | reverse complement strand
GGCACACCGTAGGGCGCCGCTCCGGGGGACACTCCGCCGTTACCGCTGCCGAGAGCACCATCTCCCAGATCCGACAACAACGGAGACCTCTCGCCGTCCGCCATACCGAGAGAGCGAGGCGTGGGAGGGGGAGAGAGAGCGGGACGACGGTGACTCGCGACGACACGGTGTGTTGTATTGTTGTGTCGGAAACGCGCGCGTGATCACGTGATCACACGCGCCACACCGCCCCGCCTGCTGCGGTGAACGACGCGAGAGGCTCGGGGGACGACGAGATGGCTCGCGCGCGGGGGAAACGCGTCGTCCGCTGAAGGCGGAAGCGAAAACGGTGGGCGCGCAGGGCGGGGATATCTTCTCGTACGTGAATGCAACTGTCTGAAATTAATATGTTCGTGAATATTCGTGAGGTAGTCGTTGATGATACGTACGTCAGCTAATTTATGCAAAAACCTGCAAAAAAAAAAGCATTAGATATCTACAGCACCATACTACGCATGCGCAAAAAAGGTCTCATACCGCTATGGGTAGCTTTTCTAAGACCTTGAACATTACGTTGTTTGGCTAAACAGAATAAACCCCGTGCAGAAAAGAAAAAAGATCGAATGGACCGAATGTGAGACACCCTCATTGACTCCTAGTCAAAAAAGAAGCGGTCTAGTCATGCTTAAAGGGATTGTAAGAGAAGACGGAAGTAGCCAGACGTTGAGTCTCTCACTTCGCTAGTCTTCTTTCTGGCTGCGGTAAGAATATACGGAGGTGTGGCACGCCCCTCTGGAGTACCGCTATATTCCCCAGGGATGCTTATGATAAAATCAATATCACTGAATATAAATGGCATGTGAAATATGTTAGTATTGTTTGTCAGCGAAAAAGAAAGATAAATCCGTTTGAATTTACATGTTTTTGGTGATATTATCCAATAATAAGGCAGTTGCATAATAAGTAAAATTATTGTTATTTATTAGAAATCCATGTATATTTTAACGCTTAACATGAAATTAGTAACAGTTCAATAGCAGCACACACTCAGAGTTTACCAAACTCTGGCAGTTACCCTCTCTTTCTATCTGCTCTAAACAAATACATTTCACCTGTACACTGTTACCGGACTACTTCTATGTCTTTGGAATAACCAGTGACTGTCTGTTTTTCTTATTGCAGATTGATAGAGTCCATGAGGCGGTTCATCAATAGAGTCACCTCTAGTTCCTCTCTTTCACTGTAGAACTGGGCCTTTCCCTCTTGGCTCTGGACTGGGTGGGGAAGATGCAGACCAAGTTTACTGAGGAGAGGAGATATGAGAGGGAGATAGGTAGAGATGTTAAAGACCTTATGATAACAGAAATCAGGCCTCAGATCATGATGTGTGGCTCTGATGAAAAGGAAAATGTCTGGAAATTGAATCTTTTGACTTTGGATTGAGTTGCTTGCTCCCTGTCGAGAGGATAAAAATATTTTTAAAGCATCTCGTACTATTTTGGTGTCCGCAGATCAAGGAACTTCTCCTTGACATCCAGGAATACATCTGTTGCTTTAGTGTCTGGTAGTTTGATTTTCACCTGAGAGGAGGAGAAAGTTAACATAATTAATATTGTGTTTACAAAATAATGCACACTTGAATCTTCAAATATATTTCTAATAAACTATTGACAATTATCTTGTATATAATGATTATACCATTGATGTGATGTCCTTTTCAGGATCTATTCCTTCCTAACAGGAGATCTTGGTTTTCTTGCCTTGTTTTGAGAGTATTTCTGTACTTGATCACATCCCTGTATAATTCCTCCTTCAATGCCAATCAAACATTAGGTTTTAATTAAACATGACGTTTGGGAGACCAGGGAAACAGCTGTAGTGATTGTATAGTTACCAGCATGGCTTCACAACACATGGACGACGGGTCCTTTCTGCTCAACCCCAAGAACAGATCCTCCGTTCCCAAATTCTGCTTCAAGATTATTTCATACCTGCACAGAAATATAAACACAGGCACACAAACACATTAAGACACAATGACACACCCCCACGCATGCAAGCAAATGTAAATTGTTTACGGAGATCGAAAAAGTACCACAATATGAAATAAATCCCTTCACATTAATGTTTTAAAGTGGATTATTACATCTCATGTATCTGTGACAGAAAAGGACATTGCACTGTGAGGGATTAAAACACACAACGCACAATGTAAACCAGGGATGTGACTTTTAATTTCTTGGCTGACATGGTTTGGTGTCAACATGACTTCAGAAGGGGATTAGATACCTAGTGTAGACAATGTTGTGATAAGAAAAAACACTGCATGCAGAGAGAAGTTTTCCCCAATCTGGACAGTGCTCAACTGCTACAACTAACTAAATGTTTTTTTCTATTTAGTTGCCTTCCTTCCTCCTTCATTTTCTGTGATTTCCTTTGAAGTTTCAACACTGTTACAGAACCTCTTGAAATCAAGATGATTCATCTCAAGGGGATTACCCTGTCGGAAAATAAATAAAAAACATTTCAAAATGAATATCCCAAGTAACAAATGGGCCAAAAAATACTACTGTAGAGTCATCCATTTTCCCCATTATCTGATTCCTATGTCAAGGCCTCCCTTGCCGTCGGTTCCTCCAAGACATGTAATCTTACTCCGGCTGTGGTCGTGGGTCAGCCAGATCATCGAACTGGCAGCCCTCTGCTACCTCCTCCTCACACCAGATATCCTTGCTGTTCTTCTTCGCATAGGCAGTTGACACTGGATAAAAACAAATAGCAATACACAATCACTTGCACACATACAGTACATACCAACAAGCATACATAGACATACACAGTGAGCAAACCATGACCTCCGCTCAGTGATCATCATAACGCAACTGACTACCAATATAAACAAAAAACAATCATAGTTTCAGAAAATCGTTAATGTTTTTACCCAGAAAGACTATAAACCTTCATCAATTTGTACTATGAATTTGCATGATAAAAAACCACGTCACCCTAAAAATGTAGGCAAATTCTAGTCTGCAACTAAAAACGAGGGTAAACTGAGTTTGGAGTGGTTTACCCATTATATCCATGCAAACACACACACACACACAAATACACACATTCACTGTTTGGACCTCTCATCTGGTGTGTCTAGTAGCCTACTAAGGACAGATTAGTTGCATGCAAGGAATATGAAACGTTACCTTCTTTATCTTTGCTGGTTTTGGGTGGAGGGCCAATGTGTCCAGGACCCAAAATTGCAGAGGCTGCCACATTCTGTTAAGATGTATTGGTGTTATTGTTAGGCAGCTTGCTTCAGCAACTTTGGAGAAGAGGGCTTGTAATTATATGTACACAATTAAGTGCACAATATCTTACTTTACAGTCCTCTTCATCTTCCTCCTGCTGAGTAGAGAGCAAAGCAGAGAGGGCCTGCAGGCTCTGGAATGATGACACTCCGACACTATCCATTCTAAAGGGCAGAGCCTTCTGCTTAGCAAAATGAAGCTGCCTGTCAAAACTAAAACCAAACTGCAGCAACTGAAAACAAAAGTGAAACAGTTGATCAAAAAACTGTACCAAAAGCTACCTAGTGTAGGCCTGTAACAAGGAGGTGAATGTGGTGTAATTCCCGATGGGCAAGGGTGGACTGTTGTTGCTGCTTGCAGTTTCCCTGGAGACGCAAGGCTGTCGGGCTGCTATGGAAACCAAACTGACGTCTTTGACTTGTGGAAACCTCAACAAAATGCATTATTATTATTATTATTTAGCAAATACAATTTACTTACATATTATGTATTGAGAAAAGAATAACAGATGATTTAAAATATATAATAGAGGGTTACTTTATAAGTAATGACTTAGTGAATTGAAAAGTCCCGCCCCCCTTGGTTACTGTTGCTACGCCTGTCAAGCTTTCGCACCCGGCATGTCAATAAGGCGTTTTCAACGATATCAGTGAGAAATAATAGCAAATTTCTGGAATAATAGTTCTGAAATATGAGAGAGAAGTAGACAGAAAGGACTACAATGTGCATTTGAGAGTTACACTCACAATACAATTGTAGGCGGAGAATTGTGAATGACGAGGACATTAAAATCGAGGGAAAAGCTCACAGGTGTTATGCACCTGGCGGCAGATACACTAAAATTAGGTTTTTAAATGCGTAAGAATTAATGTGGGGAGTCAAAGTCGATCAAATAAAGCATGTGCTCATAAAACCATTTGCTTCCTATCAAACTTTGATTCTAAGTGTCATTACTAGGTGTTAAGGGGTGCATGCATTATTCTGCAGAACTGATTGTTGCCGGGTAATACATCCGCTATTATTTCATCTTAGGTCATTATGCATGGAATTCACACGGTCGAGCCAAAACGGCCCGGGATATGTGCTGGTAAAACCATTTGATTCATGGTTCTCCAGAAATAAAGTTAGTGTGGATGCATTAGGTGCATGCAATTATCGGCGGGCAGGCAGAACTCTGCATAACATCTGTGGCAATGCAAGGTCAGGCACCCCACGTCTTGACAGTTCACATGAAGGACAAACATATACAGGAACAACAATGTTCTTGCACAGCAGGGTAAGTCAATATATTGTTTTATTTAAGCTAACGTTTAGTTATGACTCCCTATAGCTTCCATTATGTTTAGCCCATTGCTAGCAAAACTAAATTATCCTTGTCATTGTTATGGATTCAGCTGTGAGTGTGTCTTCCACAGTTTAATCTGACATCTTTCCTCTTGTGTTTTTGGCTTTTGGAAAACTAAACTTTGAGGACATCTGCTGTTATTTACCCTTGTTCTTAAAGATTGATAGGCTTCCCGCGCCTAGTTACGGTTGCTAACGTAGGATTGGACAATGGCCGTATTAGGGAGGGGCTTAGCGAAGGGTCAATTGATTTGAGAGTCGAGTTTATGACAAAAAATAGGTCAAACAAATATCACTTTTGAATAACACTAGACAATAATTATTATAAAGATTAAAAAGTGAAATAGTATTCTAAAAACTAGGCTGATAGTTTAAACAAGTAGATATTTCCATATTGGTTAATTATTTCAAAATGAATGCGCTGTAACAATGTAACACACATTATAGAATATAGTTTGAACCCGTCTGCCAAATGTATGTCGAGTCAAGTTTCCTTGACATTTACAGTGAAGGGTTTAGGTGGAAGGTGGCGACATTATCGCTTTGAGTTGTCGGTGAAGTCCCTGCTGGGACACCGTACTTCAAGTGCCGCTACGACCATGCTCAAGGTGACAGGTGCGAGTGCCATGCCGGGGACTCTAAGTTTCATGTGGACAACCGTGTCCGCTGCCGCTGAAGACAACCCGCACGTCGTCTTAAACAGAGACGAGCTCTCTCTCTACACCGCACCCAAACAAACGTATCGGTATGTGGAGCCTGAGGAAAGTCAGCTGGAGCACGGTGTCGCCACCGTCAGGAAGACCGTAGAGCCTTACTCCACTTGGTGCCAGGGCGCCTACGGAAACATTAAACCTAAAGTTGAGAGTGTCATCCAGCGTGGACATGACACCTACGACTATCTTAGGAACCCTCCGGAGAATTTCTACCCGAGAGCCGGAGTTATTGGTGTTGCCGGTGTCGTGGGACTTCTTCTTGCGAGAGGCTCCAGAATTAAAAAGATAATCTACCCTGCGGGCCTGATGACCGCCGGCGCCTCCCTCTACTACCCTGAGAAGGCAGCGGCACTCGCAAAGTCAACGGGAGAGTCGGTGTACGACTGGGCTCTGCAGAGCTACGTTGCCTTTGACAAGATGCTGCACCCCGAAAGCAAACCAGAGAAGAACGCCACTTCAGATGATAAGCCTTAATCACAGAATGGCACAATACTAAGATCAACTCAGCAATACAAGATCAGACGACCTTTCCTGTTATAGTAGATTTATAATTGATTACTATACGTCTGTGTGATTTCTCGTGCCTAGTTTTTGCACTAGCATTGTATCTCAGGCAAGACATGTCCTGTCACAAGGGCTTTAATGTAATTAAATGATTTTGCTTTGTGATTTGAATGTATATTTATGTAGATTATCTAAATAAAGGCATCTTATATAATATTAAATTATGACCTTTGACACTTGTCATTTTCTACATTGTTAATGTTATATGCGTCATAATTGTTTGCCACTTAAATTGTTAAATTGAAAATGCTGGATTCTGTACCACAAGGACAACAATGGCAAACGTGAATCTTTGTGGGCATTATGATAATTATTAAGTCATAAAGACATTAAATTAACAATGTAAGATCCTCCAAACCAATTCTCAATTACAGCATAACCAAGGACAATGACTGAACCTAAGAGTACCAAACATTTAGTGACTGTTTAACGTCTTTATTCCTCTCAGCCAAAAAAAAAAAAAAAAAGTGTACAAAATTAAATATGAACCACTTCAAAGTAAATCCTCGCCCTGCAGGACTCAGAGCAGCACCAGCTTCTCATTGAGGGCGATCTGAGCTTGGGTGAGGTTTGCCAAATAAGTCACCATCAACAGGTCCTGCAACACACAAATGAAGAGCACTTACATCTTTCATGTTACTCATTAATGTAGAATGAGTCTGGAATCAGAAGAAGCCTTACTTCCTCGATCACCAACACAAGTAACCGTCAGAACATGTCAGAGCCACAGCACTCTTATAAACATTCATGTGTCCCCAGGATGATTGTGTATGCAACAACATGCAAAATACAGAAATATGAGCTAGGAAATGATTTTCTCCCCCTGGTGCCCAGGAAAGCAGAGAGCAAAGAAAATGAGGCAAAGTCTAATGAAATGCCCACTTTGATAAGTGAGTCAGTGAATGTGCAAAATGCCAGCATGAATGTAACTAGTTCAGATGGAAAAGCAAATGAAAAAAAGCGTTTGCAAAAAACGTAAATGTTAACTTTGGATTCCTTGCATGCTAAATGAATAGTGATGTGGTTTTCTAGCCGGTGAGCGATACTCACGTTGATGTTGGAATTGAGCATGGTCTCAAAGTCCTCGGCTGAGATGGTGGGCACCTTGTTCACCAGATCCATCAGAAAACGCCCCACGCTGTTGTCTGCTGTCACCTTGCCAGACTGAAACACACACACAACAATTATACCTCATCGCTATCAGTGTTGTCCAAGTGAGTCACACTGGACCTCTAAACACAAAACAAATGAATAGAGCAGAAACGCATCCAATTTTTAGAGATGTGTACAGGAAGGCAAAAAAAGTCAGGAAAACTAATCCCGCAATAGAATGGAGTGAAAACCTGACATCTTGAAAGAAAGAAAGAAAGAAAGAAAAAGAAAAAAACATCTCCACATTTGTGCCATATCTCTCTCTCAAGTCTTCCCACAGGTGAGCTCTGAGACCTAGATCCTCGCAGACTTTAATTTATTTGGTGAGCTGCGTCAACATTTTAATTCTCTGAATACTCACCAGCACGTCCTCAATGTATGAGAGCACAGTGGCCAGCATATCCTGTACCCTGGCAGCCGAGCCGGCCACCTGCGACAGGTCAGAGGTCAGGCCCTTGGTCCGACTGGGAGTTATACGCGTCCGCTGGAGAAGATCCACTGAAATACACAGACCAGGTGTTACAGGACAGAAACACAACAGAGGGACAAGTACGGAATCCGAGTTGGGATTGAGTTATTTGGATTGCAAGGCTTCCAAAGTGATCATATTCCTGAAAGACAAATCGGAATTATCAATATATATTCTTCATCAATTGGGCTGAAATGCCTTTCCACTGTGATGTCTATACAATTTTGATGTAAAAAAGCTATCACAAGTATTTGAAAAAACATTCCTATAGATGATCATATGTATTCTTACCGCCTATCCTCTCTGTGTCATAGTAGATATACTTGACACTCAAGGGGGTGAACATCACACCAACCGTCTTTCCAGGAACACCCATCTGAGCACTGCATGGGAGGGATGCACAAAGTCATTCAGACACACTCTCTCCAATTGGTCATCGGTTAAAAACAGGGAGTGACTGACAGGCAGCGCAGCCAACCTGACGTAGGCGCGGATGTTCATCTTGCCGCTCTGTAGAGCTGTGTCTACAGTGAGATGAATGGGGTTGGTGGCCTCGCGGCTGTAGTACTCATGGATCAGGACAGAATGTTCTGTGATGTCAAAGCCTGTGGCATACCTGTTAAAAATTATGTCAGATTGGTGAGGAAAAAAAATTATCCCACGTTTTTACATCATTTTAATTCACATAAACAGCAAACACTATTGGCAGTAACAATTAATCTTCTCACCATCCAATGATGACCTCACTGGGCGACACCCGCTTGTGGAGCTCGTACATGTTCTTGGCGAACTCCATGTCCACGGCAACCTGTTGTCAAAGACGATAAGTGTGTCAAATAACCAAGTTATTAATCAAAGTAATTTGTTTCCCCTTATGCCATACAATGTTAAGCATACAATTAGAGCGGAATTGAGTTATACATCACTGTCAAAGTG
Organism: Polymixia japonica; assembly: GCA_900302305.1. Lineage (NCBI taxonomy): Eukaryota > Metazoa > Chordata > Actinopteri > Polymixiiformes > Polymixiidae > Polymixia > Polymixia japonica. The sequence continues at coordinate 5,302 of OMKK01033567.1, read as the reverse complement.
CGGACAAATCTCTAGAAACAAAAAGTGGTGCTAGTATTTTTAATCCAAGTATTTTATCATCCTGTTTTTTGATGGAGTGGTGACTTAATTTCCGCCTCGAGGATCAATAAAATACGTAAACTATCAAAGTCAATTACCTCACCATTACACAGTGAAGTGACTAGCAACTCACCTCGTCTTCTGACTCATTGTGGGGGACAGAGAAGCAGTTGGTAACCTCTACAGAGTGCTTGTCGATGGTACCTGAGGAGGACAGTGGACAGGTTAACTTCAATTGTTATCAGTTAACCTAGCTTTGTAAACTGGAGCTAGCAGGTTCCAAAACCGGCTAAACTAGCAACAACGTTACTGCTGATCATCATCCTGACAGCTAGGTCACATCACCTAACACCAATTTTTACCCACATTAGACAGATGACTCGACAGATACGTTATGCTGTGAACTGGCCAACAGAACAGTAGCCAGGCCAGCTGTTACAGCTGCTGATGTTGGCTAACTGTTTCAGCTAACTAATAGCTTAGCTTCATTAGCCAGCAGACACAGTGAAGCAGTGAACATGCGTTAGCTGGCAAGCTAACCGTAGCTAGCTAACCACCCCATCGTCTGACCGGCGGCAGCCCGCCTAACAGAGGGTAAATATAGTAATCTTGTTTACCTAGCAAAGTCCCAATGACACGACTTGCTCCCTCGTTTCTTCGCTCGTAAGAGTCGCCGATGGAGGCGAGAACGACGGGGTGAATTTTCACCACTGGCCCGTACACCGACATGTTGGGAAAGGAGGACTTTCCGTGTCGACTGTTTTCATTGGTGGGTGAATAACGTGAGGAGTGACGCTGCCCCCTAGAGGCGGGCGGGGGAACATTACTGAACACGAACGCAACAATGTATCAAGTTATTGATGTTTTATACGACGGGTTGTTTGGATCCTGGACGCTGATTGGCTGAGACCGCGTTCTCCCGTGTTAATATTCATGATAGTCACAGCTAAATAAAATGTTACCTTGTTTTAATATGAGTGCGCGGTGAACGCCAACATTGTAACTGATTCAACCCACGTCACTAAATTAGTTACAAACTATCGTTATCTGAGCCAAAGATTAAACTTTAATAACTTTATGTATTTCATATTTCCTAGTATACATTCCTAGTTTAGCATTCAGTTAGCTAGCTAGCTAGTCAGTGCACTGCCCACGCAAAATAGGTCCAAACGAAGTAACCGTTGCTTAGTAACCAATGAATTCAGCGGAAGGATACCCCATACCGTCCAGTAAAACATATTTAATTTTAAGGTTGCTATGTCTTTATTTTGTTAAATTTACAATACAAAACATATAAACCTTACAATATATACGTAGTAACCGTTTTATAAAATATATATGGCAGGAGAACTGGTGTTTTATCATTAATATAGTCAGGGATAGGGGGTTGACTAACAACACCCCCTATCGATTTATTGAACACAATAATCTATCAATTTATTGATATTATGATACAGAACACCTGGCATGGTATCATTAAGACACGATTCAGTAGTAGACTATTGGGCTCAGTGAATTTAATACAACGGGTTCTCTCAGGTTCTACATATGGCAGAAAGTCAAACTAAACAAATTAATTTCCCTTTAAAAGGAACCCAGTTATTTCACACTGTAAGCCATTTATAACCAAACATCAGACACAATATTTGTTATTCATAACGTTATAACACTATAATTACCAAACACCGGGCCTTAACATTTATCGGCCATATCTCAGAGGGTCTCACTAAAAAAATAATATTAATTAAAAACATTTTTTTTTAAAACAGCCAAGCAGATGGCGCATAATGTCTCTCTGTTGTGGAAATGAAAAAGCGCCTCGGATCAGACTTAACAGGGGTTGGGTTGATGACAGCATCCTCTCAACCACTGTTGCTCAGAGGCTCAGGCAGCTGCCGGGGGACGCGCCTCCATCAGAGGTAGAAACGATGGTGTTTCTTTACCAGCTTTTAACGCGTCCAGAGCCTGACACGTGGCACTAGTGCTGCAGTAACTCACATTCATCTATTTTTTTCTCATTTTTATTGCTTTTTTTCCCCATTTGTGGATTTGCAGACATTTAAAAGCCGGCTGGTCGGTTCGGCTGTATCTTTTGTTTCCTGGCTAAGCGAGTGAAGCAGGAGTGGAAGGATGCTGCGTCGCTCGCCCACCAGATCGGAGCGTCGGTGGTAAACAGCAGACATGGCTGTCATCGACCCAAAGGTGGCAATCCCGGTTGGTTCTCGGACAATTCATTTTTATTTGTTATGATAAAACCTCAATCTAAGATACGCCTTATATTTGCAAGGCGCTAAACGGAACAGGTAAGATATATAAATATATATTCATTATTATTATTATTATTATTATTGTATGACATGAATCCATAAGCGTAGCCTGTGTTTTTTAGTTGGCAGGCTGACAAGGCGAACTGTACAGGATCTGATCTGATCCATCCATCATGCGTCATGTCTCATCGTGATTGTCATTATCAGTCTTCCTTCGCGTTAATCGACTGGCCTGTTTAGTGAGATCATATGAGACTCCATTTTACTGTGTAAATCCTTGAGATTTACTAATCGCTAATCTCTCAAATACGCACCTAACTCAGTTTCTTTGAGAGTTACAGGACTTATGTAAGAACAACCTAACCTCGGTAGGCCTGTGACTAAATTCTGTGACTAAATTCAACAAGGCAGATAGACAGAAAGCTCTCTCTCGGTCTGTCTCTCTCTCTCTCTCTCTCTCTCTCTCAGTCACACACACTCTCACACACACACACACACACACACACTGTCACCCCAAGGCACTTTATGAAACATGTAAAACACCGAAAGTGGTCGTAACATGCAGATGCCACACTGCGCTGAAGGATCAACTTTAAAAGAAAAGCAGCACACATCTTTTCCACTGCTCTTGTCTCATCCAAAAGACAAAGACAATTCATTCATTTCATTTTTAACCCAGACGCTGTGATTTTGTTGTCCTTTTTGCCCATTCTGTAGTTTGTTGGGCGAGCCCGAGCATTGGGTGAAATTAATAAGATGAGATAAATAAACAATATAGCTGGTCAAATCAATAAGGAAGCAAGAAAGGACTTTAAAAGGCCTTATATTTATTTAAAAAAATACCAATAGTAAAAGAAATATGCTAAATAAGCCAGCCTAAGCAGAGGAGTTCCACAAGCAATCTTTCCAACAATCATTTGTAGGCAAATTGAACATCAGCTAATCAAGTCCATATGACCATGTGACCATTGTTCCCGTTCTCTTTTGTGTTCCAGGCTCTCAGTCAAGGAAACAAATGGTACAATCAATATCCACTGGACAGTCTGCCATAGGGAGGATATCAATAACACGCTAATACACTTGACACACACACACACACACACATACACAGACGCATCATGGCGCTGGAGAACTCAGTCTTCACCTCCCGCCCGGAGTCCCTCGCTGTCCCTGTGGAGGAGAAAGGGGAAGGCGAGGAAGTGGAGGTGGCCACCGAGGCCACCACCTCCGCGGGCGTCTTCAACCTATCGGAGGAACTGGGCCACGTCGTTACCACGGAGACAGCCCTGCCACCGGCACCCGAGGCCAAGGTCAAGAGGTCGTTCCAGTCCAAGTTGGCCGAGCGAGAGGCCACAGCCAATCAGCACAGGAAGAAGATCCAGGGGACGGAGAAAGAGAGGGGCCGATTTGGCTGGGGTGAGTGACTTCCTGATGGCCTTATTTGGGAGCAAAAATAGTGAATCTATTTACCGACACGCTGTTCAAACAAAATATTAGAGAAATGATGCAACTGCCCTCGATTCACCTGGATCACGTTTGTACTTTAGAATAGTAGAATGCGGGTCTTTCAATATTGACTCCTGCGATATTTAGTCAGCTTCCCCAGAGAATGAGGGCTATTGACTGACGGTGGAACTGCGTCTTCTATGCCCCTCCCCCATACTCCCTCGCTGTGTATTGACTGAACTTATGGACTCACCCATCTCTCCCTGCTCCCCCCTGTAATTGTGAATCCCCATGTGACACATGTAGACCACGCTGCACTGTTTCACCCTCATTGCGCACTCCCTTCATTCTCCCTGTTTGTTGTTGTTGTCATTTCCGGCGCCTCCGTTCCACCTCGTCAGCCTCAGTTGTTCACTCTTAAGTTTCCCGTTTTGATCCGTCCAAACCTCATTGATCATCTCTCTTTTCTCTGTTTTCTCGCCCACAACCGTGCCAGGAAATGTGTCTTTTCATCCACTAGCCACAGTGGATTCCAAAATGAACCGGGAACCTTATGTGTTTGACTAGCCGGTGTGAATTTTAGAACAGATAGTAATAGTTGGTTACCTGCCAAAGTATCTGGAAGAGAGGACTATTTACACACTACAGTCAAAGAAGCGCATGTGTCATAATCTCAATTTGCACTGGGTGTACCCGCTAAATAAAGGCACAGCTCCCAGTCAGTGAGGCTGTACGATTACTAAAGCTACAATGCTGTACATTTTCTTCCAAGAGTGCTTGATGATGTTGTCTCCTACTCGTTCTTCACCCTAGATCCTCCCTCTCTCTTATTCTCAACTGTCTCTTTATTTCTCTTCTTTTATCACCGGTCTCTCTCTCTCTCTCTCTCTCTCTCTCTGAGTAGCTTTGTCTCCTCAAACCTTTTTTCCATTCATCCTGCTAATCTCCCTTCATCTCTTATCCTTTGCTGCTGTCAGGTTAACGCCTTGTATCTTCAAAAAGATAATCTTTACAGGAATTCAGAATAAAAAGTCTTCATTTTTTTTAGACTGGCGGCCATGCGGGTTCCATCACGGGTGTCGAACAGGATTCTTAGGCTAGATTAATGAAACTTGGATCAACCCACGGAGGTCCTTGTCAACCTTCCCCTTCAAGTAGAAACATGGAAATCACCCAAATTGGAGCCACAAGGCTTATTCTGTCACAGCTGCGCCTCGCACAGCCTCTCCCATTTCTCCGAACTGGATTCAAACCCGTCTAACCCCAACTACTGACCACATACAACCTCCTCTCCTCTGTCATCCCCCTCTCCTCTCCTCTCCTCTCCCATCCTGTGTCCCCTCTCTTATCCCGCTTCGCCAGGCCGGAAGCGACGTAAGCGTCAGCGGTACGTGGAGAAGAACGGTCGCTGCAACGTTCAGCACGGCAACATGCAGGAGACCTACCGCTACCTGATGGACATCTTCACCACGCTGGTGGACCTCAACTGGCGCTGCTCCCTCTTCGTCTTCGTCATGGCCTACGCCGTCACCTGGCTCTTCTTCGGCGCC
>OMKK01033566.1:0-10303 GCA_900302305.1 Polymixia japonica | reverse complement strand
GCAGCACTTCAGGACGATAAACGCTCTTCAGTGAGCGCGTTCACCACCAGCCAATGCCATGCTGTTATGTAAACTAGTCTTAGAGCTGAGAGCTGAGACCGAGAACTGGGAGCAATGAGGGCAGTGAGGGGAGGGAGAGAGTGATGGAGTGAGACTCAGAGAGAGAGAGAGAGAGAGAGAGAGGGAGAGAGAGAGACATAAACAGAGATAGAGACAGATAGAGAGATAGATAGATAGAGAGATAGATAGATATATAGATAGATAGACAGAGAGATAATGATGGAGTGAGACAGAGATAGAGAGAGGTAAATAGAGAGAGAGAGAGAGAAAGAGATAGAGGTAGGTAGCGAGAGAAAAACATTGGGTTGTTTGTTTTATCAACCCATATCCCATATTACTGTTTTAGCATTAAGCAGGCTCACAACATTCCATTCTGTTAGTGTGTGTGTGTGTGTGTGTGTGTGTATGTATGTGTGTGTATGTGTGAGTGTGTGTGTGTGTGATGCATGTGATGCATTGTATCAAACATCATTGCCACTGTAACAACTCTTCTCTCTCGCTCTCTCAGTCTCTATATCTCTCGCTCTTTAGCTCTCTCTTAGCTTGGCCAGGAGGCTAATAGAGTGTGATTGGTTAGCTGTGCCATGCACCGTCTGCTGATTGGTTAGTGGAGAGCCATGGACTTTGGATGCTGACTCATAAAGGAGGGGGAGTGTTTATCAGTGTATCTGTGTGTTTGTGTATTTTCTGAGAGTAAGAAAGTGTGTGTGTGTGTGTGTGTGTGTGTGTGTGTGTGTGTATGTACATCCATTCATGTGTGTGTTTTAGAGAGAGACAGACAGAGAAAAACATTTAGCTGTCTGTAAACAGCTCAGTTGAAAAAGGGTCAGAATCACATACATTTCCCCTCTTTTTCTTTTCTTTTCTCTCTCTTTCTCTCTGTCACCACATTCTTCTTTCTCCATCTTCTTCTTCTCCTTCTCTTCTATTTTTATCTTTTCTTTCGTTCTATCTCAGTCCGTCTCGGTACCCCCTGTTCTCTTTCTACCTCTCTCTCTCTCTACCCCCCATCACCGTGTTGTTACCATGGCTACCATGTGGTGTGCTGGCATGCACTCACTGTTGGTTACCTAGGTGATGAGATGCTGAAGTGGATCATTAGAAATCTACTGGGATCCACAGGCATTTATGTGTGTGTGTGTGTGTGTGTGTGTGTGTGTGTGTGTGTGTGTGTGTGTGCATTTGCATGCATGTATGTGCATGTGTTTTGCCTGTGTGTTCATGTGTAATAACTTGTCCCGAATGGAGGGAATCAGTGGTTGGTTGAGTGGTCCTGAAGTGGAATAGTCAAATTGGAATGATGGCTATAGCTATTTATTTCCACCTCAAGCCATATATTTTTTTTGTACTATAGGCAAAGATTGCTGCCCTTTATCTGTTAATGAGAGCATCTAGCACCAATCACATAACGCTTCCCTCTCTGACATCATCATTTTGAGATGCCCAACAATCTCGAAATTAGCTGGCACACACTCTCAGATTATTTTACTTCAGCCAGGGGGCAGGAATGTGGAGCTAAGATGGCTGCCATCCCTATTCAACATATGCCAGGACTAGTGAGAGATTTGTTAGTAACACTCGTATTCTGATCAGTATCTGGCATAGATGAAACGCAATCCAGCCACAGCACTCATACAAGCACATCAGGAGGGGAGCTAGAGAGGCAGAGTAGGAAAAAGAGATGCAGACAGATTAGAATAAATACAGCCACATGAGATGCCTAACAGACATTTTCAGACCAAATTTGGACATACAGAAGCGAGATCTCATAAAATCCACTGTTTAGAATCAGATTCTAAAAAATCACATGGAAGCGACAAGTGTAACCATAGTCTGAGTTGTTTGTTTAAGAGCAGCTAACGAATGATTCTCACACAGCATGCCGCTGTCTAAACTGTTTAAAACTCACTGGTTGGGTTATTGCTCTATCTTATCTGTGTCCTGTCCTCTCCCTTATCATCCCCCTACTCCCTCTTCCTGCCTCTCTCCATCTCTCTCTTAGCTAAGAATAGGTATCCATACAGGTTCGGTGCTGGCGGGCGTGGTCGGAGTGAAGATGCCACGCTATTGCCTGTTTGGGAACAACGTGACGCTGGCTAGCAAGTTTGAATCTGGGAGCCATCCAAGATGTATCAATGTCAGTCCCACAACATACCAGTAAGTGCTTCTCTCTCTCTCTGTGTCTCTCTCTCTCTTTCTCTCTTTCTCTCCCTTCCTTTTGCCTGGCGGTCATCTCTATCCATATCTTCCTTTTACTCACTACTTTTTTTGATGGTTAGCTTTGTTTATAGATATACATTGTACATCTGTATACGTACTCTCTCCTTACTTTACCCCTCTTGTTGTTGCTAGACAAAACAGCTGTGTGTGTGTGTGTGTGTGTGTGTGTGTGTGTGTGTGTGTGTGTGTGTGTGTGTCTGTTTAGCCAGTGACTAATGATATTTGTGGTGATGCATGTCTAAACAAAGCTGTGTTACACTGGAGAGATTAATCTCTGGACACACACACACACATACATACACACATACAGAACACAATAAATCAGTTTTCTGTTATTTTCAGATATGATACAGTTTGTTTTATTTATTTCAATTTGATTTACAGTTTTTTACAATTGGTTACAAGCATTTCTCAATACTGAGTTCACTTCTTCAAAACTCTTGACACAGTTCTCTGTGCCAACATGCAGGTTGGCGCAACAATTAATTTCACACCCAAAATGCACCAAAACAACAAAACACTGCATACATGTCTCAAAATCAAATCGTTTCAACCAACACACCAGCACTAGTTTCCCCCAAACAAGAACACTTTGTCACTCATAACACAATGACCTAAAAAACACTAACGACAGCCAGCAGTACAGTAGATGCATCATATTACAGTATGTCAATCTTTGAAGTAGTAGATTATTTTGTGCTGTCTAATTTTTCTTTTGTATATATTTTTGTTCTTTTATTGTTGATAGTATAAGAAATGTATACATTATGTCTTATTTTTTTAAACAAACTTTCCATTGTAAAAGAATGGCATCTCTATATAGAATGTACTACACTGTGTGCTACAGGAAATAGAAATGCTGCAATGTGCTTCATTTTTGCCAGGGTTTTCTGGCCTAAAGTAATTCCAAAATACACAAAATTAAAAGTATGTATAGTAGCCCTACAGTAATCTACAGTACAGTAATCAGTAATGAGACTACAGCCCTTGGCCTCTCCCTCTCCAGGCCACTCTTCTTCCTCTGTCAGACACTTCTCTGTCACTTGCTTGATCCATCTTTACATATCATTCCAAACATGTCCCTTTTTATAGATGATAATGATTGAAAACACCAGGGTAGGTCTCCAACTGAGATGAGAATCAGCTGTAGTTGGTCTCATTTACATAACTCCAATCAACAGTTTTTCACCATTTGTAATCATCACCATCATAATCATTATATCTACTTTTTTAGGATTTTGAATATATTTCAATATGGTATATGTGATGTAGCAAATTGCTGTCCACTTGAATTATGTAGGCTATGTTATTTAACTTTTGAACAAAACTTTTCAGTTTTGAAAAGAGTAATTTTCAGAATGGGTTGTAGATACATACAGTTTTGCCGGTGGTTGAGTTTGAATGAGAAAATAATTCAAGCAATTGAAAGCTGTGGTCATTAAATGCATTTTGTGTCAAAACAATGAAAAACCATTCACAGTTTGGTCCACATAGACTGCTGTTGTGCTAACTGTGTGAAGAGTTTTGAAAACGTGAACTCAGTATTGACAAATGCTTGTAACCAATTGTAAAAAACTATAACTTCTTTGCTTTTATTTTGTTTCCCTCTCCTGTTATCCTCTCCTCTCCTCTCCTTTCAGTCTGCTGAAAGATGACCGCTCTTTTTCGTTTGTCCCTCGTTCACGGTTGGAACTCCCAGACAATTTTCCCAAGGAGATTCCAGGAACGTGTTACTTCCTGGAGGCGGGGACATCTCACAGCCATGCCTCTTTGACCAGCTCCCGCTCCGCTCCCCCAGCCTCTATGAGGAAAGTCTCCTACAGCATTGGGACCATGTTTCTACGAGAAACAAGTTTATAAGGCCCATACACTGACATGAATATAAGGATATGCATTTTGTGATGGGCTGCACAGGACCAATGGGATGGCCCAAACATGTGGGAAACCACACACATGGATCTATGGATATGCATATACATTATGCGACAGGTTGGATTTCCCTATGCGGGAAAACCAAACATATACTCGCTGGTCAAAGGGGAAAATGAGATGCCTTGCCAAGTAAGGCTTGAGGCAGGGCAGCTGTGCTACAGATTCTTACATGGAACTTATATGAGAATAATACCCCAAGGAAGACCCCCAGAGAAGATAGGGTCAGTCAGTGGATATACAGTATTATACTCTGAAACGTAAGCCTCTTGCTGGATTCCCCAGCCCTAATCTGGTCCTAGCCTGAGCCCTAGTCCCAGCCCCAGTCTTAGAAGCTGTATGGGGAAACTTGGAAATTTGTGAAATTTGGAGGTGGGTAAATGGAAAACATGGAATACATGGGGTAATAAAGAAGGCGATGATGTACTAAATATAATAAAATACATCTGGAAGATGTCAAAATTGCCTCAAAGTGTTAGCTGCATTTGATGGTTCCTAGCACATGGAAGACCATATTGGAGGGAAAATATTATCCCTGTCCTCTCTTCAGTCTCCAATTCAAGCCATGTTTTACCAAATAAACTCCCAACCTCTGCTGCCCATGGCAACAGTCCTTCAACCTTGGACCAGTGGACGGGGCTGGGGAGAGACAAGAGGGGTAAACACGAGGAAGAACAGGAGATGGGTTTTTAAAGGACATTAAAAGACAAATGCCAAAAACACTAACGCTAAGCTGATCTTGGAGCCTTTTCTGCTTGTAAGCCACAGCGAACTATAATCATGGGCAACAACAACACAGCCATTTCATCACAGGTACTCTGTTTAGGACTGAAAACTACTCCCAGCTCAGTGCCTTTTTACTGCTCAGACCAGGGCAAAATACAAGGTGAATCCATTTTGAATATTTGAGGATAAAAAGGAGGAGTGATGAGGAGCGCTTAATTTATCTTATTTTATATAAGCAATGCCTACAGTGGTTTTAAGATGTTTTTTTATTGTATTTCTGCTTCATTAGATGGTTAGATACAGAGGGGCAAGAAATATTAGAGAGAGGGGATGATATGTGCCAAAGGATACGCTGCAGAAAATATCTATCTTGACAAGTGATTTAGCTTCATATTCATAAAATATTATTTTCCTTATAACAAGCTAGCAACCAAATTTGCCAGTGGGGTGAAACACAGTAACTCCACTTGTTTCTAATTTGGTTTGACTTGTTTCAGGGATGTTCTAGAAACATCATGTGTCACTGCCTTTAAACATGACAGAATAAGGCAGAGCAGTCCACTATTATCAAGGTAATAACACTTGATTCCAACCTTGAAACATGTTGATTTGCATTGTAAAAAAGTAAAATAACCTCACCCCATTTGATTTAAGAAAAAAAAACAAGATTTTCCGGTTCAGTTCAATGACTGGATATTTTTTGCAGTAAATGATCCCCAGCTCCACAGCAATGTCTTCAATTTTGAGGCTGTTGCAAGAGCCTGACAAGATGAATCAAGCGCACCTCAAATAGTTCAAGTATTTAAAATTGTATTCAAATATACAGTATTTTGGTCCAGATCAGCAAATACTACATACTGCATAGTGCATACTAACACACAAACATACACATGCTGCACAGTATCTACTAATTAACACAGCACATGTTCACATACAAAATCTTGTGTCATTAGAGTATCCATTATCAGATGTGTAGATTAAACTTTATTGCCCCATATTCATGTACCCAACAGGATTCAATTTAATTCTACTCTCCATTCAACTCAAGGGAAATACTCGGGCAGGAGAATGCTCTGTCTCACAAAGGCAAACATAAGTATTCACCATTTGTATGTTTTAAAGGGCAATGATCATGACTAGGTATTAGATTTCATATCAACAAAACTTACACCTATAATACTATGATAGGCTAGCCACTTCTTTACCTCTAGTAATTACAGCAGATAAATCTTAGTTTCCTCAGTTTTTTACTCATTAATCATGCACTGCTCTTTGGCTTGGGCAGTGCTGTTCAGTGAGTTTTTGTCAAAGGGAATATTACAGTGTCATCTAGTAGTGGAACCTGAAGGGTTGAGGTTGTATTTGTTTTGCTGGCTAGCCTTTAGATACACTTGGCACATTTGGGTACTTCATGGCCCTAATTTACGGGCTAGCGAGGCTACAGCACAATCTTTATGGCTGGAGATATCACAAAGCTGTCAATTCACAATTTGTTGATGGCAGTGAAAGTCTGTTGATGTAAGAGTTGACATAACCGGCCAAGACTGGTCAACAGAGCTCAACTATCAGAGGTGCCCAGGGATTGGACTTGTCTTGGACTTGCTCACATCGTCTATCAACAACTCAGTAATAATGCACAAACATGCAACTCTTGATTCTAATAGATAATTGATTATCCAAATAAAAAAAACAATGGCTATAGCATTTGAAGTAGATTAACATCTGAATAAATGGTGCTACCACATATTGTGTGCCAACCTTCTTTAAATAAAACAAATCTAAATTAATAACTCCTTTAATTCCAAACTGCTTGTAATCATACTGTTGCCTTAATTACTTATATTTATGTAAGTTATACTAGTTATACTAATTGCTAATTGCTAACTGCTGTTTGCATTGCTGTTCGGAGAAGGTGAAAGGCAGAGTAATCTAGGCTTTATGGGGCGTTGTCATGTAAATTCCACTCAAACTCCAGATACCCATATGTATCAATAGGTAGATAGCCCAGAACATTTTAAGATGGTGGATGTTTTATGTGTGGATGTTTGTGGTTAGAAAAATGCAACAGGTCCTCTGACATCGGAAGAGCTTGTCGCAGAATCACACAGAGATGGCAACACCTGCGTGTCAAAGACATATTGACACAGCTTTTGAACTCAGTTTTAAATAATAAAAACTAAAAATAAAGGAAAGGTTGTAAGGGAAAGCCTTTCACAATCTCACTATATCATGGCAACTAACATAATGGCCTTGGAACTTGTAAAGCTATCATAATGCCAAGAAGCAGAGGAGATGGTAGAATCATCTGAGGTAGTATTTAACCAGAAATATCTCATTTATAACCTGTTATGAACCCAATTATATGAAAATAGAGTAGAAAAGGAATTAAAAGGTCTAATCTTAGTTACATGTGTTTACAAATCTGATTTTCTCTTCCTGTGTAAAATCCTCAGCACTGAAGCTGCACTATGCAGCTTTGGAAAGAAAATTCTCTCAATCCTCTGAAGAATAAAAAATTATTACTGAGTAAATAGTGACCCAACTGATATATTGAATCTGTACAGCACTGTTGGAGACTCGAAAGTACCAGTTTTTTAGTGAAGGTCCTAATCTCCTTCCACATTATTAAGAAACTGCTTGGCTTGCTAAGCTTCAACATTTATTTTTCTAATTATCACTTAGATATTGCAAATGATTATTATATTCTTATGTTCTGACAAAAAACAACAGATTGTAGCTTAATTCTATGGTCCCATCACCTGCATATTTCTAAACACATTTTGGAGACACTCTGGCATCACTTGGGAAATGTAGCATTCTATTATTCTAACTGTCAAATTGATTAAATCCCATTTCCTACTGTTACTCACTTGTGAAAGGCGGGAATAACAGGTAGAGATAACAGAGATACAAATATAATCATAAAGAACTCCAGCATAACACCAGCATAAAGAAAGTCATGTGCCATAATGGAGGAGAGGTTGGGGAAGAGAAGGACATATAAAGGGTAAATAGAGGAATGAAGAGGGGAGGTGATTATCATCCCTGACTCAGTCCCTATGGACCAGTCACTGTTTGAATGGATGAACTTTTACAAGGGATGAGACATTGGAACACTTCATATTAAATCCTACAGCCATTCAGTCAGATTTGTTTGTCATTCTCTTTGATAGCAATAGCAGAACACCGGAAGTCCTCTCATTCTCATGCTTTCAAGGCCATTGTACACAGACAACATCAAATGGCCGATTTATCTAAGAAATTAATTGATTTAGGAAATTCTAATTTACATAAGCCTATTTTTTTCTGATTTACCGTTGGCCATTTCAGATTAGCTTCACACTGTTTTGTATGTCTTATGGTCTTAATACTCTCTTCATTAACTTTCCCAGTCTCTTCTCTGTCTCTCTGAGCATATTCTATCCACTATACAGGTCAGTGTATTAGAAAGGCTGTTGGTTCTACAACAACAGAACAGACACCTGCATCATCACATTAAGAACATTCATTGTCCTGGGGACAAAGAATGGGATCAAATTATTTTTTTTCAGAAAATATGTGTTATGTATTCCAGAGTGAAGATCCCATGTGAACTCATTGAGCAACAGTTATGAAAGGTGCCAATATGGTCCCTGCTATGCCTGCTAGCTAGAATGTCCATATTTCAATATTTTGTAAGTGGTAATATTTGAAAATGTGACTCAAAAACTGTTGTAGCAAAGTTAAAATATTTCCCTAGACTATTAGCTTAACCAAAGGCTAAGTTTCAAACACACATGCGCGCGTGTGCACACACACACACACACACACACACACACCACAAAGTATGTGGCAGTACAACTGAGCGGTACTGTCACCGTGAAGACTGCACAACAAACTGACCACTTTGAAATAATGAACTTGAATGATTGTTGTCCCACTTGTTGAGATGGCACTGATTCTCTGTCAAGTCCTCTGTCTATTCTCTATGGAAATAGGAAGTTCGGGATGCAATGATTTCAGATGTGAGGAATCAAACAGCAGTGTTTCTTAAACTATGTATTGGAACTCAAATGGATCATCAGTCTTTTTCAGGTGGATCTCCACATAAAACAAGAGTAATATGTTCTTCAAGCCTTAGGCAAGAGACTAAATTCTACATGTGAGTGTGTTTCTGAAACAATATTAAAACAAAACTATGAAACCAGTCCATACAAAATGCATGAATTATTATTTATGTCATTCATGCACTTAAAACATTTCTAATAACAATATTTCTAATAACAATCACTTGAAATTCAATGGATCATTGACCCTGTCAATCAATGAGTCAGCCCAATTACATTTGTCATTGATAACATTACTAAGTGACATGGGTAGTTCTAGTGTCTGGTCTGTCCCATTCATGAGAGTGACACCAAATAGATACATTACTTTGTTGACCTGTGTGTCTGCGCATGTGCGAGCGCATGTGCGTGCGTTGAATACAATTATCAATTGAATTCACCAGTGTACAAATAAAATGACCTGCTTAAAAGGCCTACCTGTAACAAATATGTACAATTTAGATCTATTTAATATATTCAAACTGAAAAATGAGAACCTGTAAAAAAAACTGATATAACATACCTTTTTGGGGTATAATTCACAAGTTAAGTTGACTTTATCACATTTTATGTTGTTTTTTTTCCTCTCTGTTTCAGTCAGTTACTTCTTGTGTGTGAGTATGTGTGTCATCAAAAGCTGAGCTGGTTTTCCCAAAATGTCCTGCCAAAACCAAAAAACCAAAAAAAAACAACTTCAACTTTTCCCAAAAAAGAAAAAAAAAAGAAGATTTTTATAATGAAAACCATGTTTTTACATTCTAAAATGTAATTCAGTGGTTTAATTGGCTAAGCCAAAAAGAGAGTTTAAAGGTAAACCTAAAGTTTTAAAGGCACAATCTGAGTTTTTTAAGTGCTGCCCTGTTGTGGCTAAGCAAAGAATTACAACAACATTGTTCCTCAAGTTCCCTGTATTTGAGTGGATTTTAAAAGTTTTCTAGACAAATAGGCAGAATGCTTCCTAACAGCCACATCACACTGTACTGTACAACACATGTACAGAAGTGGGGCGACGTGACCGTTCAAACCAATCGCGGATTGTGCCTTTAAACAAAAGTCAAATTTGGGATGCAAGGTTTTTGCAGGACATTGTCCAGAACTATCTCGCTGCTAAGATCATCTTTACCCCCACCAACACACACTACAGTGGTTCTAAACTGATCATAGTGCTGAGATGCATTTGGGAAACCGGTCCCTGTGTTTTTTAACATCAGCCTAGTTTCAACGACAGAGTCAAACACGGTTAAGGCTTATCATCTGTGTCACTGCACCCCACCCCCACCCAC
>OMKK01033563.1:0-12615 GCA_900302305.1 Polymixia japonica | reverse complement strand
TATTAGATATTAGGAATGGATCATCAGAGTTCAGGCAGTACATTACTATTATTATAATTATAATTATTATTATTAGATATTAGGGATGGATTAGTCAGAGTTCAGACAGTGAATGAGAGATTGCAGAGGGGAATATTTACAACAGACAGGGTAGTGTTTGCTTTGCGGTAACAGTGTCATGATCTTGTTAGAGACTGAGTAGGGCAGAGTAGAGAGCCTGCCTCTTCTCTTACCCCAAGGATAAACAGGGTTTTCAACTCTTTGAGCTGCTATGCAGCCAAACACCCAGGGGTGTATTGGACCTAATTAAAGAAAGCTGGGAGGATGGTCCATGTTCACGTGAAAGCGAAATTCAGATGTACTGGGCCTGTAAGCAAAATACTTGCTGGGTCAGATAGCACAGGATAATTTGCTCCAGGTACAGGAATGCTGCACCAGGCAGAGGAACATCATTGTTGTGGAAAAATCATAAAACTGCAGTTTAGATATTGTTCTTTTTCTGAAATAAATTGAATATTTCCCTTATTCACTTACGTATTAAATGTATTTTATTTCCCTTGGATCCCAAAACCTGTTATAAACCCATTGGGGATTTCGTTATTAAATCATTTGCAATTTGTACAGGACTTTTCTAAAACAAAAGTGTTTTTGCAGTGAAGACAAGCAAGAGGCAAAGAGGCAAGGTCATACAAGGATGTACAGCAACAAATAACACCGCAAGGCTGGTGGTGGGAATACAGACCCTGGTTATGGTAATAGGTGAGTGTGTATATGTCCATGTGTAAGTGCCTGTACTGAGGTGCAGTGTTGGGGCAGAATACATACTCTGGTTAGTCAAGGGGAGGGTTTGACCCCGGTTGGATACAAACCCTTTTTCGGGTAAGGAGTGCTAGTGGGTCTGCATGTATGTAAGTGTGATGATGTGCATTCATAGCGCTGGGATAAGAATTGGGTTTACCCTACTTGGAACAAACCCAGGTTTCAGTTGAGGGGCAGCCATAAGCCAATATACAAACAACCATATTGTTTATTGTTTATTTGGATCCCAATTAGCTGTTACAAGGCAACAGCTACTCTTCCTGGGGTCAATGTTAAGAATATAAATGTATACACATGCTTTCACATACATGCATATTGTACATAAATACAATTACATCACTAACCCCGCCCCTCACCCCACCCCAATTAAAACAGTATAAACATTACAAAAACCAAATACAATTTCAACAAAACCATGTGAAACTATATACATCTCTCTCTACATGTATACATATATACTGTATATATGCATACACACACATGCATATACACACTTATTTACACATACATACATACATACACACACATGCATACATGATACAGATACTAACAGTAGTATCTATGACTACGCTTACCAAATGCTTTGAGCTACAAATTTCACAAAAACCAAAGAGAGAAGAAGTTACTGATTAGATATTTTGTAGGCAACTACCCAAGAGTAACCTTTCATTTCAGGTTTCATTTAACTCATCCGCACTGTTTGATGACATATACAGTGTGGAATCATCAGCAAACATAGCTAAACTAGCTTTACTCAAAACAAGTGGCATATCATTGGTAAAAATAGAGAAGAACAATGGGCCCAGCAACTTCCCTGGGGGACACTGTACTGAAAAACTACCATTAAAGAAAACGGTTTGTGTTCTATTAGATAAGTAGCTCCTCATCCAGTTATGGGTCGTAAGTATTAAAACCATAAGCAGCAAGTTTCATTAACAGCATCTCATGGTCTATTAAATCAAATGCAGCACTAAAATGAAGTAGCACATTACCCACAATCCTTTTCCTGTATATACTGTATCACTGGACTGATCAGTCCCCTGCAATAAAGAGTGACCCTTCTTGTAGGCATCCTGAAATTCAGAGTTAAGTTTATTGACAGAAAAATAATGTAAGACCTAGTCAAACACAACTCTTTCCATTAGCTTACTTAGTCGGGAAGAATGCTGATAACTGTAAACATGTCCTTGTTTTTTAGTAAAAGAGTAACTTTTGCAGCTTCCATGCCAAGGGGCATAAAACCCTCCTGTAAACTTAGATGAAACATATGGCATATGGGTAATGCAAATAGGGCCAGAAATCATTCCCACGAGTTTCCTATCAAGGTTATCTAATCCTGAGGGTTTTTCACTATTTACACTAATAAGACGTTGTTCTACCCTATTCAGTTGAACTCTATTCTTCATAAGATAGTCATTGATTAATTGTTTTGAAAGTCTGCTATCTGAAATTGTAATTTCAGTTTTTTAGTTTCTTAATCTTTCCAACAATACATTCATTAAAATAGTGCCTTCTGGCTCTAGGAAGGAGGGTGTATCATCCCCAGATCTACCCATTATATCATTTAGAGTTTTCCACAGTTTCTTTCCATTATGTTTAAATTATCCTATTTTTATAATACGTACTTTTCTTTTTCCTATTTATTTTTGTCGCTTGGTTTCTGAGTGAACAGTTTGACCTCCAATCAGATGTATTGCCAGACTTAATTGTCACCTTCATTTTATCCCTCCATCGAGGTCATCGAGGCTTTCAGTTCCTCATCAATCCAAGGTGCTTTTCTTTTTCTAACTGTGAATTTCCTAACGGGGGGCATGTTTATCAGCCGCCTCTAAAAACATTTTTGTAAATAGTTCAAGTGCTGTGTCCACAGTATTTATTGCACGCACGTTATCCCATTGTACCTAATGAAGTCGTTCTCGCAAAAAGATTTAAAAGATCTTTGGAAAACAACTTCCTCTGTCCATGTTGAATGTTTTTGTATCTGTCTATATGCTACCTGTACTGTCTGTATATTGTGATATATACTGTCTTGCTTATGTCTGTTTTGTTTTCTATGATGACACAGTGGCTATGTGCTATAATATGCTGTACCGAAAGCAAATTCTGCCGACTCTGTTGTGCAGTCCTTAATAAATGAATCTGAATCTGAACTTTAGGTCCAACTTGTGGAACTTTAGCTTTCCTAACAATTGCCACCAAATTATGATCACTGAAGCCAATTGAAATTGACACAGCCTTTGATCACATTTCTTTAGCATTAGTGAAGTTACGGTCAATACAGGTTGCTGATTTCTGTCCTTCACAGTTTTTATACACCCGAGTATTCATCGCCTGAGATAAATTACACACTTTTGCAATATCACTCAGTTTTCTTTTCAATGCGCATGTTGCTGAGAGCCAGTCTATGTTCAGATCCCCTAGAAAATAAATCTCTCTGTCGCAGTCTGTAGCCTTCTGTAACATTAAACACATTTCGTCTAAGTATTGAATATTTGCGCTTGGTGGTCTATAACAACACACATACACAGCACACAGCAAATGCAGACAAGCATTCTTACAACGATGGGACAACATTGGGAGGGGCAGCATTATTACATAAAAGCAAAATATGTTTTAAGAAGTGATTAAAAAGACTGTTGATATGTGTAGTTCATGGTCTTTTCTCCGGTACAGTACGTCCTGCACTGTGTCAAAGGCCACGTCATCCTTGTGTCAGTATGCTCTTAGTTCTCAGTAAGTCGCTGTGGCTGCACCAATGTCCCGAAGACAAATTACTTTACATTTATTTTACTTCTGCAATTATAATCCTGAATAATACATGATGCTCATTTTTTTTCCCCACCCTGGAGGCAAATAAAAATGAATGAAGATGATTAATACTTTTTAAAAATTAAATTCTTCTGCTAGTTCAATTCTATTCATTCATATACATTTGTAACTTCATCTTTTTTTAATCTTTTATCTTTTTTGATTAAAATAAGTATCGAGTGGCTTGTACCTCATACTCAAAAGCATCACAAACGTCCTGTGTTAGAGATAACTCGTAGTATAATCAACCACAAACATAGACAATACATAGATAGATACAGTAACAAGAAATATATTATGCCAATACATAGACTTATAGTAGTAACAAGTAATACATAGTAACACAGTTTAAAGCTTAGCTTGATGCACTGGATCTGGAGCATCCAGTGTGATTAACAAAAATGTACTTATATTGGCATTACTGTTAATGTATACTATAAATTATATATTATTATTATTTTTTTCTATTTTATCCAGTTGACTAGAAACACTTGATGGGATAGTTTGACTTAAAACTCAAAAGTATATTATGAATAAGTAATGACTGTTTAACGGCATATGAACACTGCGATCTTCCTAGTTGTAGATGACTGTGGATAAGAGAATATGTGGGATGCTTATTTGTCTGGGTTGATAGAGATACCACTCCTTAATATGGGTTGCAAGTTGTCTGTAGGGGTCAGTGTTGCTTGAGAAATGGGTTCTGGTAGGAGGCGTGAACATGGGAACGGATGATTTCTCTTGTCTCTAGCTAGATGGAGCTCCCGCCATAGATATTAAGCTGGGGGTTGTCATATCACACTGTCTTAGTCAGCGCTAGAAAAGATAGCCTATTCTTAATCATTGTCTTTTCTTTCTTTTTTGGAGGTGTTCAAGTGGCTGGACAGACCCAGATTTAAGGCCCTGTGTCGATAACCTTTTCCCCAGCTGAGGTTTCCATGAGGAAGACATGGAGTCCCTACCAGATCTAGGGGCACTGCTCTGTAGCTGACCCCACAATGACCTCCCCAGAGAGGGGCAACTGAAAAAAGATTGAGGGCTTTTTTATTCGGCTGCACCGCGTGTATATTCGTGGCTTTATCTATCAATGGGGTCTTGAGAAAATTAGTTGGTTCATTAATCTATGCTAAGTTGTTTTGTTTGTTGCCTATAAAAAGTTATGTATTAGTTAAATTCCCCTCAGTGTATCAGAACCTTATATCCAGTGTCATCTGTGCAAATATTTCTCCTACTTCAGTGCACTTTATGCTATGTAATGTAGGACTTTCTAAAATATATTATCATCACAGGTTCATTACGCCTCGTTCCATCAGCAGAGGCATGTCGAGTGACAGTTGGAAGACTCTCTCTTCAAGGAAGTCCTGTGTCGTCTCTGAGAACGACGGTGACGGGACATTTCGGAACGGGAGGAAAAATGACAGCGAAGTCTTCTAAAGCTTTGTGCACGTGTCACTTCCTGTCATTCATCCCGTCTCCCGTCTCTGTTGTTAACTGTCAACCGTGTCAAACGATCGCGAACGGTTGACGGTGAACAACAGAGACGCTCCTTTCGCAACGTTATCACTAGGGCCCGCAGGAAGTCCACGGTCAGAAATCAAGTCAAAACGACGACTTAAGATATTTAAGAAAAAAATTTATTCGTGACTTATTAACAAAACACATTACCAGATTGATAAAATCATAAGAATCACTATTATCACCTTTACAATGACAAGCAGATGTACCAAAAAAGATCAGATCTGCACTGTCACAGTCGACTGGTTGGTGCCGTCCAGGCACCCAGTGACTGAGGGACATTCACTATACACAAGCAGAGAATACATCAACGTTTCTTTGTTTTTTTTTTCAACCATTTTCTCTCTTATAGTTTTTTTCTTCTTTTTCTTTTTTCTACCGGGCGAGGGATAAGATATGGAGGGTGAGTAGATGATTTGGATTCACAATACAGTGTTTTGATTGATCATCGTTTCAAAGCTTAACACAAGTAAAAGGATTGATTTTTATTATCTATGAAAATCATAAGGGTAATGAACCAAAAAACATAAGGGATTTCATAGCATAACACTACAGCATTATGTATATCTAGAAGGTTAAATTCATTTTCGACAGCTTAGAAAATGTGATTCTATTAAGTTTTTCCATGAATTATTGTTTGTAAATAGTGTCTATGCATGTATGTATATTGTGTACGTGTTTGTGTACGAGTGTTTCTTTGAGATGTATATGTGTTGTCTTTGAGAAAGTGTATCAGAGCTATAGGTATTCCAATACTCATTTCTCAGTGGAAAAACATATCTATGTATATATATATTATCTATAAAGTATCTGTTTTCTTTGCTTATAACATGCAAACAGCCACTTGGTGATCTGACAGCAAGGAATTACACCTGAAAGGGGGTCAGGAAGCATGTGTGAACGGGAGGGATTAAGATCATTAGCAGCACTAAAACCAACTCTCTACCCCTGACTGTGATCGGTAACGCAATAGTTTGGAAAAAAAGATTTTGTGAAACTTTTGTCATCCGGTTTTAATTATGTAATAGCCTTTCTAGACCAATCCAGACCTGGGTTTTGAGTGTCCGGGAAGAATAACTCTGAGGGTCAGGCCTGGTTTCAATTTCACTTGTTTCTTCCACACAAGTCACATCCCAACAGCGATGCTCCTAACATCTGCTCCAAAAGATTTCTTATTTTATCACCTTTCCAACTTCCAGTGTTTACATGTAAACTGACTAGTTCTTTACTCCCCACCTGGCAACTGTCCGTTTTCAATTCCCGTTCCCGTTACACCTTTTTAATGTTTGAAAACATTTAAAATCCCCTGACACAACTGAAGTTTAACGATAGAAATTCAGATTTAGATTTGCTGCACTACAGGAGTTCTTCCCAGTAATAATTATGTTCAAACCTAATTTTAAATTAAAAAGTGGCAGCAGTCAGTCAGCCACTAATAGTCAGTCAGCCACTAATAGTCAGTTAGTCACTACCTTCTTTCCCACTGTTAGCTTATACTGGTGCACCACAAAGTTAAGAGTGGGTGTTCCCAACCATCAGCCCTTTTCTACTGCCGCTGAGCCGAGTTAGACCCTATTTGTCATCCAGATTGCTGAGCGGAGTTAGTGAACCCAGGTTAATTGATTTACACTAATGACTGACACTGGGGAGTCACCATCATGCCTACGCTAGTGCACACGGTGTATGACTGGAGCCAATCAACCGGACTGAACACACCGCTGGCTGTTACCTTATTATTTCCTTCTATTCCTACCGTCTTTCTCTCCGACACATTAGGAACTCAGTCCACTTTATTGCTAACCTGTCCCGAGGTCCCCACAATGCAATACGCAGAATAAATGGAACGGGTTACACAGCTGTCACCACCAAGAAACCTGAAGGGACGGCTCTGGTTTAAGCACTGAGACTCAGCTGAAGTTGAGGCTAACAAAAGATGTGTGTGTGTGTGTGTGTGTGTGTTTTTGTATGTATGCATGTATGTGTGCTTCTGTGTGTGTCTGTGTCTGTGTATGTGTGTGCGCGTGCAAAACAAAAATGTTATAACACAAAGAATTCATCAGAAGAGAGTGACTGTAAGGTGACTTCTAACTGTGTTGGTTAGAAGATACGGGGTTAGAGGTGCAAAACAGGCAGCGGGGCAAGCAAGTCCTACGAGCACTGAAGCGGTTTAGGCAGTGGGGCCGGGTTTTAAGAACACTTAACATTCAAAGACAGAAGCAGAGGGGAACAGGCTTGAACGGAAATGAAGCAACAAGCGACGTTCCTGCGTTCCAGCCATATATTACACTCCCATAGAAAAGATGACAACGGCCTTCGGGCTTGCAGCTGGAGTGTCCAGAAAGTGTATGTGTGTGTGTGTGTGTGTGTGTGTGTATGTATTTGTCATCATATGTGTGTGCGTATGTGAAAGAGAGAGAGTGTATGTCAGTGTTAGAAAGAGAAACAGAGAGAGAGAGAGAGACTCAGTGTTTGTGTGTGATAGCGTTTGTTCTGTTGGACTCTGTATGCGCGAACACACAGTGGGTTTAAGGCCCCATTGACCTGTGCCATATTCCATGACAAGGCCGGGCCAGAGGCCTGTTGCATCAGCTGCAGGTAAGTTCCCTAGTTACAACCTAAGTAGCCACTAAGTCCTGATTTACGCATTACTAAAATACAAGCGGTCGCACCACAAAAAAATGTGTTACAACGTAACCCTAAGTAACAAGTAAATAGTTAAGCAAGCACTAAAGCAGGTGTAATTGATACAAAGTCACTGAATTGCACTCACTAACAGTAAAGCGTGAGTCTCGTCTGCACACCGTGTCATTTTTTTTGTTTTTTTCAGTTATTCCACACCATTTTGAAACACATCCTTAGATGTTATTTACCAATCTCAAACATTAATGCCAATCTGATCAACTATGTGCTATGTGTCTCATACTGTACCTGTCAGCAAGCTAGTGTAATTGTTGATTGGCTACTTACCTTAGTAATGACTTAACATCAGTAGTAGTTAGGATATGCCCTAACAACACATGGTACAACCGAATTTAGGAATTCTCTAATCACAACCTAGCTAGTAGCTATTAAGCCACTAGTAAGGACTTTTTGCCCTAACTAGGGAACAAACTTGCACATAGTTGGTGCAACCCAGTCCAGGTACTCAGCCTCTGCACTGTGTTATGTTACACCGAAACAGAGCCGTTTAGATGTGGTCCTGCTTGTAATCTCAGCCACCACATTCTCTTAAAGATGCTAATCTCACGGTACAATACATACATATTGGGCGCAATGTTACTTTTTCATTTTTGTATTTTGTACAAAAGATTTGTTCTTAATTTATACAAGGCCTCCATGTTGCTTAAGATGAAAGCCTGCGTTTCACTTTTTTAGACTGACTTCCTCTTCACCTCCAACTAGGCAAGCAAAACAGCGAGGGGGCTGAGTAAAGACAGAGATGCCAACTTTAGCTTTTAGCTCGTAGTGTTCAGATACAGATCGCGTTCCTTTTTCGAGGTGCGTTTTCGTCAACGAAGGGCAGGACAGCAAAATGGTCGCCGCGGAAAGGCTAATCTATATGAATAATGATCCTTTCTGTTAGTTTGATTCGGTCCAGCATTTTCTTCCAGAAGATGTCTGGCTGCTAGGAACGATTTTTTTTTTTTTGTCCAAACTTTAGGTCGTAGGCCGAAATAGGCCAGGAGAGAAAAACAGTGTTGTCTAGCATGTTCACATAGTGTAGCAGAGCCTTGGCCTCATGTAATGAGGGTTTGGCCGCTGTACATCATCTATGCAAACACGCTACGGGGACACTTCCTCCTCCTAAAATATGCATTTGGCTTTTTTTTTTTGTTGTTTTTGTTCTTGCTTTACAAATTGGGCGGTAGTTTATCGGTAGCTCTGTTTTTAAGGTCACCCCTTCTCCTCTACTCCTCCCCATCCTCCTTTCCTTTCTCCTTCTTGTCCTTCTTGTCTTTCTTCTTCTTCTTCTTCTTCTTGGCGTCCTCCTTCTTGCCGAAGCTTATGAAATCGCCTTTGTCTTCCACAGGGCCCGGCTCGTGGCGGATGGAGATGATGGCGGGGGAGCCGGGGATGATGAAGGCTTCGGGAGGGATCTCCCCGGGCTTCAGGGCCTGAGGAGGGCCGTAGCTTTGTCCCGCGCCGTATCGAAAGTGCCAGCTGTTACTATTGATCCCGGCTCCCACCGGAGGTGACAGCTCTCCACCGCCCTCCCCGTCTGTCCGGCAGATATGGAGACAGAAAGGAAAAGAACACATATCACGTCACATTTTGATTACGTTGATTTGATCGCACCGGTTCCTCAACTTAGCATCAAAACACGTATCGTTCATGTAAATAACTTCTCGGGACTTTGCTGTTTGGTCTTCGAGACGCTCGTATTACAGACCTGTACGGAATATATGCGGGGTAATCAAAACAGCAGGGAAACAGCACGACAATGGAAAGATGACTAGAGGGAGCGGAAATTTACAGGACAGGATTGCTGCTGAGGCCACGGGAGGCACTAACCTTTAAACCAGTGGGGAAACAGCAACGTGCCCCACATTTTGTATGTTAGGATGGGATCAACCTAATCCTACTCTCATAGAGCAGATCAACATGCAATACACAAGCATCGCTATGACAGAGAGAGAGAAAGAAACCCAGACAACAATGGAGAGAGAAATTAGATAAAAACAATGAGTGGCAATGACTGACGAGACTGACACATTATATTGTGCAAAAGGAAAGCCCTAGATATAGAAAAGAAGATTACGTACCGTGACAAGTCAGAGGTCAAGAGGTCAAAATGACAAAATGAAAAAAGGGAGGAAAGAGAGAGGAGATGAAGAGAGACAGAGAGAGAGAGAGAGAGACAGCGATGGCGGTGGGCGGGTTCTGCAGACACGGTGCACTCAGGCCCACACCAGTTCCCTCTGCACTGACCTACTTTCAGTCTGTATTTTATTTAGATCAAACACGGGCCCTTGCAAAGAGATTCTTTTTGATTTGTCTTTGTAGGCTAATTATAATGTGGGCTGGAGCGCTGAAATTACACTCAAGGGCAGTTCCAATGGCAAGTACACTATTCTGAAAATACACACACTCCATACAGGGACTGTCAATAAACATGTGCGTTTGTACACTTTTTTTAATTTTGGCGTTTAGCTGACGACGCTCGTCCTCAGAGCGACTTTTCCAACGCCTGAGCAGGTGGGGCTTTGTTTATTTGGCAGGACACATAACTGTTAAGGGACTGCAGGGGAAAAGGGGATTGAACCTGGGACCTTCTGGCAACAGGACAGTGCCTTTACCAACTAGGCCACCCTGTCACTGTTTGCGTAAACAAATCACACGTACGATAGAGCGGGCGCGCGCGCGTGTGTGTGTGCGCGCATTCATGCATGCCTGTGTGTGTGTGTTTTCCCTCGAATGCAACACAGGCCTCGAACGCAACATAGGCTTATAGATAGACGCTGTTAAACTGGTCAACAAATTTTGCATTTGCAGCATGTTACTGTCCACAATATGCACACAAAGTGTGATGTCAGCTGCTGAGCCTCTGAACGCGCTTCTAAACGCCAGGTAAAAACAAAAAGACAGATCTTATTCCAGCTGATGCAAACGCAACTCATACTGATGTATACCGGGTGTCGACCAGGCTTGATGGTTATATTATGACAGAAAAGGTCAGGTAAAAATAACCGTGTTCTACTTGCAAAAAATAGAAACTGTTTATTTTTTTAACTACATTAAAAAATTATTACAATAGGGAAATAATTCTCAAGACCGTCAATCATTAAAGGAAAGTACACCGACAGTTTACATTATTGATACGTCATTACCCGCATAGCTTTGTTGTAATTATTTGTTGCAAGGGCCCTTGAACGTGATCTGATGCTCAGTCATAAAAGCTCTTATACTGTCAAACTGAACAGGGTCCTGTTGGCAGCAAAACCATTACACCATTACATTTAGCAGTCTATCAACTACTCCACTACTACTATCTACTACTAACTTCAAGTAGAGAAAGTCTTCATTGATAAATAGTAGCCATACGTCTGGTTTCTAAACTGAATGTTTAAGAACTCATGTTTACGAACAAACCAAGCTAGGCGAAGATTGCACTGTTGAACAACTGATCCTGTTCTATTTACTCAGCTTGGACTAGCAAGTGAAAATACTTTCAACTGCCTCCCAATGAATTTGGCTCACAAACTCTAAAGCATTCATCTTTGTAAAGGAAAGCAGGACAAATCTGACAGTTTTACAATTCGCTCATGTCCTCAAAAATGCCTTATAGTGTTTATTGGGTCAGTGGTGTAATTGAGTTGCGATAGCCTATTTAATTAAGCACTGTAAAGTTTATGTCCTGGTAGAGTAAACATGGCTTTGGCTATAATCTAAGTGTATATTTTAAGTGTTTAAGTGTATTTTAAGTGAGTGTTTGTTGTGTAAAAGGGTCTCTTGGTTAATTGTACTTTTTTTTTTAGAGAATTTTTATCGAAGCTGTTAGAATCCATTGGAAAAGGCAGGCAACGCTCGGGAGAATCAAAGGCTGGCGATTACACCACAAACTGCACTGTAACTTTACTCCATTACCACGGTGAAGACGCTTCAATGCCGCCGCAGCCCTACAGCAAGCTGCTCCTGCACACACCTTATAAAGCTAGGGCACGTCTGTTCCGATGCGTGACCAAGTAAGTCAAAATGTCCGGTGTTTGTGTGACGTCTAATCGAGTGAACATTGTCTCGGTGTGTCTTGGGTCACGTGCATCCCAGGGCTGTGGCTGTCCCTAACCCCTGACCCCTTGTAATTAGAATATTGGCACAGGTATTATTCAAGGACTGTCAAATAAGTGTGTGTATTTGTGTGTGTGTGTGTCAGGCATCCAGCATTTCATTTCATTAAGCATTTTTTCTTGCATATGTGTCTTTAATTTATGCGTTCTCCCTCTTGTCACCTCTTGTGTGTGTTTGAAAAATGTGTTATAGCTAATGAGCAGGTCATGGCACTGCTTGTAGGAGTGCATATACTGTAGCAATCATAAGCTCTGCTTACCCAGAGCCTTTGTTACTCATAGTAACATAGAGGATTATTTTCGGTCCTACTCTAGCTTGATAATAGCCAGTTTCTCACAGGAAACATCATTTTAAAAAGCTTATGGTATAACTGCTAGTAAGCAGGTCAGTGTAGCTTCCTGTAAGGTGGTTGCCATGATACCTAGATGTCTGTTTGATTTTAAGCCTCATTTCTTCCCAGCCAACGTCCTACATTCTAAGTAGGCTATCTCGTTTCCTGTCTAGTCCGAGTTACATTTACATCCAAAATTGTTCTCTCTTTGTTCTCCGTTTTGCACTACACGTGCCCACATTTCACAATTTTGTTCTATCTGGTGTGAATATGTGCCGTGTAACGCATGTGTACATGGACAAAAGTCAAAATCATAAATTTCTGCATTATGGCCTCACAATTACACAAAGCACCCC
>OMKK01033562.1:0-12464 GCA_900302305.1 Polymixia japonica | reverse complement strand
GTTTGCACCGGGAGCGGGGCCGCGGACGCTCAGCCCGCTATGCAGAGCTGCTGTCGGAGTCAGTTCTGGCGTCACTAGGCACGTCAGTCACGGCATTCCTGCTGCCAGGACAGGTGACCCTCCGAGGGGCCAAAAGTTGGCCAAAGACGGCTACCCGACACCCGGCCGAAAGAGGAGTGCACCCACGTCAGCGGCCCGCGTCATTCACTCGTCCTGTGACACCACAGCAATGTGTTGGGGCTTTTTTTACGCAACGGGAGAGTGGAACCTGAGTCCAGCAGGATCTTACTGGCAGCTGTGTGGACGAGGAGCTGGAGAGGGCAAAGGATCTACTGGGGAAATGGAGGGTGTGTGTGTGTGGGGGGGTGTATGTGTGTGTGGTCACATAGAAATTCTGGTGAATTGAAAGATTATTGAATATGTTCCATGTTAACTTGACTTCTAAGGAGGAGTCACACACCTGGCCATGTTTATGAACCTGTATGAGGCCCTAATGACCAGGAGAGACAATTCCAGTTAAGTAACTCAGAGAGGAAACAGACTTTAAGAGCCTTTTGTTGCTTGAGTTTCACCGAAAGAAAGAATGGGCCACGGTCCTTTCTGACTGACTTATTGATTGCCCTGCTAAGTATGTGTGAGTATTTACGTCCAGCATACTGTGTACGTGGGGGACCTCACCTCCAAGGCAGGGCAGGCCAGGATTACTGAAGGACACTGTCGGAGGGGGACATGCCACTGCAGGGACACTTTGACTGAGCCTGCTGCCCTGGAGCCCCTCCCGAACAGTGCCTTGAGCAAAGCGCTCATGGAAAAAGGCTCTGTCGCGTTCCCCCATTTCCATCTGTGCTCCTGAGAGTTTCCACCCCCCCGCTCCCTCTCCGTTTACTCCTTCTCCTCCTCCCTCCGCCACCATTTATACACCACCTCCCTGTCCCTCCCTGTCCCACCATCCCCCTACTCTCTCCTCCGATCTAGCTCTCAGCCCCATCACCATAGCCCCCCGGGGCAACAAAGAACCGCATCAAGAGACACACACATTAAGAAACATACGTTGCCCCACCGGAAACTGCCGTTGCCGTCGTTTTTTTTTCTCTCTATGTGCCAGAGAATGTGGATTCATTTTTCTATTGTAAAGGACAGAAGGTTGACATAGAGTGACTGGCAAATTCCTTTGTCAGCGTGATGCTGGGGCGCAGGGCTGTTCTCCAGGAGATATTGGTGAACGTCTGTGTTGTAACAGAATCAGTTCTGGGGAATCCCCCTCCTACGCCGCTACGCTTTGTTAAGCATACAAAACTGATGAATGCAGCTGCTTCTGTGAATAGTCGTTCCTTGCCGGCGTGTGGCGTCGCGGGATGAGAACGCGCGATAGCGTTTGTGTCTTAAACATTCTTCACTACGTCACTGAGTGTGACAGGGGTGGGGGGCAACAAGGGCAGTTTAAAAGTACAGAATGTATCGTAAACAGCACGGGAAACGGAAGGGAATCCAGACTCTTTGTGTCTATGTAAAGAACTGTGCGATGAGACTCCTTGAGGATTGATCGCTGTTGTATCGATCCTGGCTCTTAGAACAGTGACGCTCATGGCTGTGCATAAAGAGGCAGTAGTTAGCCCATAGGTCATAGGACAAACCCTTTCTATAATCCAACTTGCTAACAATCAGGCTCGGCTTGCCTGCCTGCCTCAATAGTGCTGTAGACTTGCGACGGATCAGTCCCTTCTCACGCTTTGTTGCAACTAATTGCGTGTTTGGACGCCCTATTATGTGGTGCCTGCTAGCTCAACCCAGAGAAAGAGAAGAAAGAAAGGCTGGAAGAGAGACAGGGCCTGTGAAGTAATGTCTCAACTTTATATGGCGGGTGGGGAGCCAAGGCTGTGGTTAGATTGGGATCAGCCACCCTGAACACAACGCAATTACTGTTGGGGGATATAATGGATTACTGGAAGGAGCGGTGAAAATGTCAAGTTTAAAGGGGATTGTGATCTCTGGGCCAACGGCAAAAACCAGGGAACTGTGGCTATCCTACTGACTTCAAAAAGGATGAACACAGAAAACTCTGCTCACTTGTATCTGCGTTGATTGCAATAGACGCCCATAAATAGAGACGTCACATCTTGTTTTCTTTTGAGGTAAATATCAAAAGGAAGAGCAGGGAATATTTATGAGCTTGCTGTTTTTAGCTGGGCGCAGTGGTATCCTCTGAACAGTGAGGCAGAGAGAAGCCCCACGTGGGATTAGATTACATTACGACGATGACGACTTAACAAGAATGCCTCACTTCTGCAGACTGCACTGCAGCCCCGTCGGGACGCCTATCTGTCAGCGTTCAGATCCCTTGAGATTCCCTTAGATTGGTTTACTTGATAGGGGTTGTTACACTCAGAGGACGTGAGGTCGTTAGAGTGGCACATTGGGCTTCAACAGTGTTCAATAGTGTTTCATTGTTGAGTGATTATTGGCAAGTAATCATCATTGTAATGGTTAATGGAGTAGAGAGAAAGACTGTTTTATTCTTGTCCGCGTCAGTGTGCTTGTCTCTGAACATCCTGGCACAGGCAGGGTGTTTTCCTCAGAGAACGATAGATTGTGTGTGGCAGGCACAGTGGTAGAGAGAGAGAGTGAGTGTGTGTGTGAGAGAGAGAGAGAGAGAGAGAGAGATGTGCAATTTCATTGAGAGAAGCAGACCGCAAGGAGCTAGCGACGTGCTGAGAATACAAATGTACTGTCAGTTCAGCTGACAATTGAACCACACACACAGCTTAGAGTACACACACACGCAAATGTTTTGTTTCGGCCTACGCATTAAAGGAACCATTCACGTACGTCCTCTGTGCGTATACCTTCTCTGCGTGGTTGAGTACAATCGCCAAATGTTCCCGTGTTCCCATGAAGTATGCGTAGCTGTGTTGCTACTTGTGAAACAACAGAGCGCCAACCTGTTGACGTATGGATTAATATGGACGGCGGTTGACCGGATATTGTTTTGTAAGGACGTGTAAAGTAAAGTCAATTTCCCTTTTGTCTTCTGCAAAAAAAAAAAAAAAAAGGGAAAAAAAGGGGGAAGATCTACCTCTTTCTGCTCTAGTGATGGAAGTTTCTGATCCACTAATGCTGTTGGTCACTCCAGTGGGTGACTGAAAATGTTAATCCGCCCTTTATTATTTGGTGCTGTACATACAACTATTTTATATTTCTACTGTATATTTCTACTCATATCTAAATGTATTTTAATTGTTGTAATAAAGAAATGTTATGTGAATTACTTTGTCTGTCAATTATTAGCGTAAGAGTTTAGAAATTACTAATAAAAATGACTTGAGTACTAATTGCTAGAGTACAAACTACTTAGCGTTAGGTAATGTAGGCAGTCCAGCCTACAGAGAGGTGAGGGCAGCGCTGCAAGCTTTATCCCTATAGATTTGAAAAGAATATCTGTCAACTGTGACTTGGCTAAAAATATCAATAAGACAGTGGGTGGACAGTGAGCTGTCGTGTTGTTTTGACTCTGTGTTGTTGTGAATGAACAGTGTGTACAGGGGATGGTAATGAAACACATGGGTTATGAAAAACAGATAGACCAAAATCTGCCCAGATAAAAGACACCCCCTGCTGGCACAGTAATGAAATGAGAAAATCACATTCACAGCGGCTGAGCATTTCATTACTATGCTGTAAATGTCACACAACACTGGTGGCACTAATCAGCTCACCGTTATTCAACGTTTGATAAGCAGGAACGTCGTTACATCAAACCCTGCTGTCAGTGCTGGGAAACGGCTGCGGGTGTGGAGGGTGTTTAAGTCTGGATAAGGATGGAGAGGCCAACAGGGGCAAAGTGCACATGGGGGGAAGTGGTCAGTTGGATTGCCAGGGTCAGCACAGATTACAGGAAACCGACTCATCCGCCTCTCAACCTCCAGACTTGGCTTCAAAATCAAGCGCTCCCTGTTTGGTTTAAATCATACTCTGAATTACATAAAACTGGTATCAGTTTGAGATTTAAAGATAGTTAGAGGCAACTGGCAGCACAATGTGAAATAATGCACTCTAGTCTGTAGCCATACCGAGGCCTGATTGCTCTGATCATCTTTTTGTTCACAAGCTACTAAACAGCACCTGTGCAAAACAAAAGACAATTCTGCCTGTGTAATGACCAACTGTTTAATATAATGCTACCTTTTTAGCAGGGAGGTGTTACATATCACTTCTGCTCCAGATATTACTGCAGCTGTGAAGGAGAGAGGTGTAGAACTAAGGAGATAGGTGTAGAACTAAATCAGATACGCCAGGCCAGACAGACAAATTAAATCAAAAGCAAAATCAAATGACAATGTTGTGCTAAGTGACTGCTGTAAGCTAGTGCTGCAACAAAAACAAATGTGATTAGGACCAGAAATTTGAGGATTTAATCAAATGCCTGAAAATATTTGAATGGCATAAGAAGACATCATAAAAAGTCACAGAAATGGAACATTTTAAATTCCCTACTTCTGCTCTCTCTTTCGTTTTCTCACATATGTGTTTTAGTGGTTTTTAGAGTGCTCTGTGCTCTGTTTGTTTAAAATGGACATGCACTGATTGCTGGTTCATGCCAGTATTGCCCCCATTGTGTTTCATTGAAATCACGGTTGAGACCCATGGGAGTTTCTATGGAAACAGTAAATTAATCCAATTGTGGATACTGTTTTTGTCCTTTCTTGAGTCAAGTCATTATTACCTATAATTTAGCCATGCTAAACCCCCCACATATCACAGGGGTGATACCATTTTTTCAAACTTGTTCTTATATAACCTTAAGACTTATATAACCTTCATATATGAAAAACAAATGACAGATGAATTGAAGCTAATAGGCACAAGAGAAAATCATCTCTAGTTGTCTCTAGTCTTCCCATTCAACCGTTTATCAAATATTTATCTTCAGTATTCTTCATTCCACTTGTCGTCATCAATGGCATTTCAAACACAATATTGGTTTTATATGATCTGACCTTGTTCCAAATGCACCTATGCAAAAAATATACATTCCACTTGATGTTACAAAATTATTGCTTTCACTAAGGCAAGCTGTCTATTGACCTTGGTCTGTGAAGACACTTGCATGAGGCTGGTGGAGGTAATGGACAGTGTTAACTCTTGTTCTTCTTGTTGGTGATGAGATTGGGGTCAGGTACTGAAGATAAGTGGTGAACAGATCAATATAGAGAGAGTCTGAAAGGAAGGCTGGATTACTATCAGTGGTATACTCTTTTCTACTCAAGTGGCAAGCTATCAAAAGGATGCTATTCTTAGAAGAATCACATCATGTCCTCAAAGGCCATTGCATCTAAGACTGAACCAATCTATGGCTACTGCTAATTATGTATGCTAGGTCACAACAAATATAGCTAGATTATTGTTATATTACTATTTTATTATAACAGTATTATATAATATAATACTATTCTGTTTGTATATTATATCAACATATTATTATTATTATTATTATTATTATTATGTTATATGTTATATGATACTGGGTGAGTTTAAAATAAATTAAAAATGCATATGGAAATGAAAATAATTTACTAAAATACCATGTTAGACGTGCTATATTGGGTTTACAGTTGAAGACATGTGAGGTAAAAGCATATTTCGATGTCATTCAAAAATGATAAAACTGATTGACAGGCCATGTGTCTGCATTACTTGGGTTCTGGCATTTGAAATTGTATTTACGTGGTATGAAAAGCTACGGAAGCCCGGAAGCCTGGAAGCCCGAATTGCACATTTAACAAACTGGAGATATGTAAGGTATCGTTCGGACAAGGTCACTCAGATGACTCAGTAATTCATATAAACGACGGCATGCCTTTTGGCTGGACCGCAACAGCCTATAAACGCGAATGTCTGTCACTGACTCACTGACTGAATAACGAAGTTACACCACTCGTTGTTTGCAGTCACGTGATTCTGATTACGCGTGAAATTCAGATGGAGGGCAGGAAGTGAAATGCAGAATGGACTAGATGGAGGAAAGCCCGTACTGTGCTAGTTTAGATGATATTACGAGAGAAAGGTATAAACAGAAAATCACAACACGTTGGATGTTATGAAGACATATGCCCTCTAGTGACAAGGCTTTTGACCACAATGTCGCACATCTAGGGGTGGGCGATATACACAAATTTTGGTTTTGATCCGATAATAGTAATACTAAAGAGGAGTGGTCTTGCAGCGTGCGTATGTTGTTTGGCAGTGAGCGCGCACAGCAGCAGCAGAGAAACAAAGAGTGCATGATCTACACTCTTGTCGCAAAGATGACACCGGAACGGAGTTTGCAGAGACAATTTCTCTACTTGTTGATGAAATAAAATTGTGAGAAAGGATCCATTTTCTTTTTTGGTATCGATCCTATTGACACTAGAATTGATCTTCAAAACGAGATGTAGTATCTGTAGTATCGATACTTTTGGTATCGATCCGCCCACCCCTAATTGACCATACACAGTCCAGCCATATACTAGGTTTTGACCGAGTCTTGTTTGCCTTGCTGTTCAGTCCTTATGCACAAAGATTTAGTAAATTAAGCAAATTTAGGCAAAGATTAGGCAAATTATGCATAATTTGGTTTACTTTTGGATTTTTGATTATGAGCGTGTTCTTCCTTGCTTCCATAAATTCAGCAAATTTTATTCTATGCATTCAGCAGCTTATTCAACTTTTCCTAATCACAATACCACAATAGAATAACTAATATTGCAATATTTTGTCTACTTGAAAGAAGGTAGTAAAGTTGGTTACTTACATTAGCTGATTAGCTAGAGGTCTGGCAAGTTCATTTTTTTCACAGTTAATTTACTGAATGGATCTTTGATGTGGCAAATTCAATCACACATACTCTAATGAAATTAAAAACCAATCGACCAAGTCAAATTCATCAGAAGTGATACGTGATGAAAAAAATAGCCAGTAATCAGGTTAGTCTTTATGTCTTTGTGGGACTGTACTGTTTCAAGACGTTTGTTCTTGTGACTTGAAAAGATTGATTGTGTCAGAGTCCTTTTCCTTTCTTACCCTTACACGGTTTGACCACAAATGATGAGTTCTTTAGGCTGAAATTGACAGGTCTATCATCATCATTTGATGTCCCAAGCTGTGATGGGAGTTTCATGGGACTTCAAACACAAACATTTGTCCACCTGTTGTGGCAATCAATCAGCAGTGACTTCGAAGATGTTTGATCTCATTAATTAAATGTTATGCGAAGTACAGCTCGTCAGCATTATTGTATGGTTCGTGTCTCTTTAAACAGAGTACCTTTAAACGGTATTTTTAATCAACTACGTATCCCATAATCCAAAGTCAAAGGGTGGTACTTTAGCTGTAAATGCTTTTTTGTAATCACGTCAACCAATGCTCTACATTTATTTGGGAGCGCGTACTTCAAAATAGCGTTGTTTTATCCAATCGCCGTTCTTCATTTTAGAGTTTAGAAAATTAAGCCAATCGGTGCCGCGATTCAATATCTCGACGAATCCAAAGTCTGCTAGAGGGTGGGTAGGCGTATCCCGGCGTGGCCAATCAAATTTAAGTTTTAGTTTAAACGCTAGACGCGGGCGGTGCTTAAGTGAGTGTGGGCAGGGTTCTTTAAGTGGAGGAACATGCTTACATTTGAATTAGTGCAAAAAGACTTTCACAACATACCAAACGCTGTAGTACAAACTAGACAAGCAGCACATCGTGTGAAAAAGTATATCTTACCTTTCGGTGAACAAAGGTAAATTAGCCTATATTAGTGTTGTCGTCATTTAAATTATTAGTGTGGCTCTTGTGACCCGGCAGACTTCTACAAGTCACTATTTGAGGAGACATCCCTCCACTTGAGATGAAAGCGGGCGGTAAGTAACCAACTTCACCTAGCGTCGATTATCATAGTATGCAAAGATTTCATAAATATACGACAATTCGCTTAACATTTATTAAATTGTTAAAGTTTGAATGAGCTATCTAGGTTAGTTAACGCAACTACTTAGCTTCTTGCCATATATCTTAGCAAACATAAACGTTAGCTGATTAGCTAGAGGTCTGGCAAGTTCAAGTTGAAAGCGCCTTTACTTGAAATATTGGCAACATTTGCAATAAAATATTTCTCCTTTGCGTTGTCAATAACAGTGTGTTGGCTATAGAAGCTGCAAGCTCAAATAAGATATTCAAACTTCACAACGTAGCCATAGTTGTGTAGCACCAGGAGGGAAATTTGGGCGCTCAGCCCTGTTAGTAACTATGAGTCAGACAGGACACGAAGTCACCGCGGCTAACGTTAGATGATGCATTACTTTCATGGATTTGTTTATTTATACTCTCAAGTAATCGCTTCTCCACATATTGAAACTGCTGGAATTTAGACTGGGAATTTTAAATTAAACCACGACAACGCCTAACGTTAGGCTGTTTGAAAGTGAAGCCACATATAGCTAATAGTGGTTTGCTTGCCTACCAGCTAACATGCTAGCTGGAGACTGACTTTTAACTGCAAATATTTGTGATACTGTTAATTAATTAATAACTGTACTCCAGCACCACTCTGAGATGAGCAATGTCCTGAGTAAGCAGTTGAAATAGGTGCAGTCAATAATAGGTCAACGCTGTGGTCTCTTGAAATGGGGATTTTAAGTGCTAAAAAACGTATTTATTTATATATATATATATACACACACACACACACACACAGATAGACACGTGAATTTTATGTCTAATTTCCCCATCTATTTTTTTTCAGTAGTCCACTGCCGTTGTTCCAAATGCTACTCTATTCCAGCACGGAAGCGAGTCCGCAAGCGACCTGAAGCCCTGACCCTCCTGTCTCTTCCCGAAGAGGTGCTCCTGTGTGTACTCCAATGCCTTTCTGCTGAGGACTTGCTAGCTGTCAGAGCAGTGAGTAAACACACACTTTGACACTCCTGCACAACATCTAGCATACACATGCAACATCATCAGGGTTTGCTTTCTGCTCAGCATCTTGTGACCACATGGTTTGGTGGTTCAGATGTCTTTTATAGAAGTAATAATTGGCTTGACTTCTGCTACAGGTCCACTCCCAGCTGCGGGACATCATTGACAACCACTCAAGTGTATGGGCCAGGGTCAGCTTCAGAGATGCCTGGCCAGACCCTAAAACAGTATGGTTATTTGAAAGGTACATGTCCTTCCTTCAGATCTTTCCTATTCCATAAAATATTATTTTTCTTTTGTATGTGTTTTACATGACATTTCTCTCTTCTTTCAGAGCTGCAGAAAAGGGGAATTTTGAAGCAGCTGTGAAACTAGGCATTGCTTATTTGTACAATGAAGGACGTAAGTTACGCTCTTAACACCTCTAATTCACCCATTGATATCAAATGGGCCTCTTGACAAATGTTCCAAATGACACAGCTCTTTCTTTGTGTCTTTTTTCTTTACACATTAATAACTTTATCTTGTGTTTGTTTTTCTGTTCCTGTTTTTCTGTGTCTTAGCGTTGAAGAGTGATGAGGGACGGGCAGATGTTTGTGGCAGGAAGGCGTCTCACTACTTCAGCCTGGCTGAGAGCCTGCATCCCCCCACGACAGAACCATTCATCTGGGTTTTTATCCGTCCCCCCTGGTCCCCTATTGGAAGCTGCTGCAAGGCTGTGGTGTTTAACC
Source organism: Polymixia japonica (assembly GCA_900302305.1). Lineage (NCBI taxonomy): Eukaryota > Metazoa > Chordata > Actinopteri > Polymixiiformes > Polymixiidae > Polymixia > Polymixia japonica. Next base: position 2,796 of record OMKK01033562.1, on the reverse strand, counting down.
GTCTCAAGGCAGAGTGTGAAACCAATATAGTAAGTATTACCTAGAAGGTAGGGATGGATGATTCCACATTTTTAGAGTCGATTCTGGTCCCTTGTAATGGAATTGATGGAATTGCTTCTCAATCGATGACAGAACCATAAATTGTACATTTTATGACTTTATAGCTGGTGCCCACAAACCAGATTGACCAAGGGACAATCAAATAGAATATTAGTAGCCTTAGCTGAAAATGAGAAGAGATTTCGTCTTCCCTCTGCCTGGGTAGTGAAGCCAAATGGAGACCCTGATGATTTACAACATCCTCTCATTGTCGTTACTTATAACTTGGGTGTCAGCTTTAGGCTTGGCAGCAATATTTGCTGTCCCCGTTTGAACCAAACTCCCTTCTGTTTTCACAGCATCAAATAAAACTGCTCCCCCCCATTGGACTAAAATGATAATGCTACAGCACATTTAGGCCAATGATGATTATTCCATATAAATGGAACCACATCTCTTGTTTTCACTGTGTAAAGGCTAACCTGAACTGTCCTCATTAGACAAATGAAACAATACTATTATTGTACTAAACAATAGTACTAATATTCATTGAATGTGTTTTTTGTCTTCTAGGACAGGAAGGGCCCCCTGATGCACTCTTTGGCGAGAGTTCTGCTGTTCTTTGATGTGAGTGTGAAAGTGAGGTTGGAGTTCAATTCTTCCTCTGTCTGGCGTCGTTAGTGTTAGTTGGATTCTGATCAGAGTGCAACGTGCTCCTGTCGCTGGCGGGGCCTGTCGGACTAGTCATAAGCAGCACAGACGGGATGATTGTTGTTTTCTCCTCTGTTGGCAGAGCACAGCAGTTGCCTTGCGATCCCCGTTGATTCTGCTCGCCCACAACCCCACTGTTACTATTGTTGTTTAAGGTGACTTATCATTGGCAAGTAACACTGCTTAATCTAATTCATATTTTGTGTTTTCCAGGAGAAGGAAAAGCAGGCGGAGGCCTTGCCAATGCTGGAGGAGTCCTCCCAGGCCGGCTGCCTACAGAGCTCGTACCTCTTGTGGGAGCACAACTGTAAAGCAGCTGTAAGTCTGAATCTCTTGTTTTATTCCAGTCTTTCATCCATTCAATTTATTAGTCCCACTGTACTTTATCTATGAACTATATGCAAAACATATATTGATATAACGTATTTATTACATGGAATGTGCATGTTTGTTTGTTTGTTGTTGTTTTTAAGATTAATGCTCTCTAATCTTTTTTTCCTCTTGCAAATATAAAAAAGGCCTTCTGGTCAAGTCTGTTGGTATATTTCATTAGGGCCCATTGTTGACTAATATGAAATGGTTAACTGGGCCTCTTGTGTTTCAGATGTCCGACCCAGGCAGGTACCTCCAGTGTGTGCGAACCCTCAGGGACTATGCTGCCAAAGGATGCTGGGAAGCACAGGTGTGTGTTTTGCACGATAGATAATTGTTTAGCACCATTATCTACAGCTTTATCTGCTCTAGGATATTCATCATAAAGGTGTAAGGGGAAGGAAAGGGTTTGTCGGTTGACATGCCTTCATGCTTACCTTGCGAGGCAGCTGGATTCGCGAGATCACGAGTTCACGCAAGAATCGCGATCACAAGAATCCATCCTTTCAGGCTTCAAGTTAATTTGATTGTGGCCGAACCTCCGTTTTTTCAGACCACTCGGCGTCCTATGAGTAACTGCTGGCAGCTACAGGCGTGGTTTAGCTCATGGTTTAGTCCGTAATAGGTGGTGATGGACAGATCATCCAATCACCTGCCAAGTATTTTTTTGAAAGTGCCTGCCCTTTTCCAAATGGTTTCCAAGGACGACTTCTCAGATGGTTCTGTGTAACCAACCATCTGGCGTGTTGGGTTACCTTTATTTCAACTTTTTAGTTTCTCTATTTTCATCCCACTTCTCCATTGGTCCAACTAAAGCAGAAGTGTCAGGAGGGCATGGCGGCTTGTTGACATGGTAGCTTTGTCCAGTTTTGCCCAAAGCCGCTTTATAGAATCATAAAAAAGGAGACGCATCAAAATTTAAGGCTCAGCAAATCCCACTCAAATGTTACAATAGCGAGCAGTAGTTTGACCCTGGACACAATGCCCTGACGGTTTTTAACCCCTGGTTTATCATTCTTCTCCCAGGTGTCCCTGGCCAAGGTATGCATCAATGGGAACCCTCTGGGTCTGGAGACCAGGGCCTGCGTTGACCTAGTGGCACAGCTCTTCAGTTCCTCGCCCCCAGCCTCGCGTCACAGCGCTAAGGACATCCTAAAACGGGGCATCAAAGACACCATGAGGTAGATGGAAGTGGAAATGTAGCTGTGCTGCTGCTGCTGGCGTGACCCCAGTGTTTTGGTGGATGTTCTCTAGACTGCTGAATATTCCTGTAGGAGTCATTATAATGACTCATGTTTTCAACATTAGATTTTGGTTCTAGCTAATGATGTTACTAGAATCTTGATGGTATGGAATACCAGCTCAAGGCTGCCAGTCAAAACTACTATTACCTTAGAAACATTATTTTTACAAGGAGGAATAAATGTCAATCAGCTGGTACACTTGCATGCCAAACCTTCCCATTTGAATTCCACGAGTCCCAGTCAAATTCATCTCTGCCTTGCTTTCCTTTTCCTGACCACGCTCACCATCATTTCTCTCTCTCTCTCTCTCTCTCTCTCTCTCTCCTGCTCTCAATCTCCCTCTCCTCTCTCTTTCTCTCCCTCCCTCTCTCGCTCTCTCTCTCTCTTTCTCTCCCTCTCCGTCTCTCTCTCTGTCCCTCCCTCCCTCTCT
>OMKK01033561.1:0-10049 GCA_900302305.1 Polymixia japonica | reverse complement strand
GTTTTAGTTTTCGTTTAGTTTTAGTTTGTCTTCAGATTATTTTATGTATAAAAAATCCATCCCATTTCACTATCTCCGGTGAAAGTGTCACAGAGCGATAGACTAATTTGCCATCGCTAACTCTTCTTTATCCCTGTTACTATTTTTGAAATCTGTCCCATCTGGCACTTCTTCCCAACAATATTGCCCAATGAACTTTCATTTCCTCTGTTGTTAAATAGAAATGAATCTGCTCTCCATCACAGGTGGAAGTCACACCTAATTGACTCACGTTTACATCTCGCTGCGCCATCTCCACCTGGTCTCCTTTTAACATGCATCTATAATCAATGCGTTTTATTCCAATCCAATAATTTGACGGTTAACCTGTTGATGGATGGTTGAATCCCATCAACATACTCCCGTGGCTCGACGTTTGCATCTAACATACAGTATTTACATGTACGTTTTACTGCGCAGTGTTAAAGCTGGATAAATAAACAGAATAACTGCTCAGTATGTTTGCTATACCACGTAGACCACCTTTGTGTAATATCCTGTCTAACAGTTACATCTTGTACACTGATTTTCATGATGTCAGTGTGATTTGAAGTGTTTGGGTGAAGAGCAGATATTGACATCCAAAGCCCTGCATCGGGGGAAAGGACTACGCACGGGGGTCTAATTTAAGTTTGGATGTGCACCCACTTGACTCATCTAATTTGTTTTCCAATGAGCTGGAAATCTAAAGCCGTATAAATGAGAGGTGGGGGAAAAAAAAGAAACATTTATATTTGATTGCCTATCTGTATATCATAGGTCTCAAAATGAACCTCAATTTCATCTATTGCATGACAGAACTTAAATTGGATCCCAAATAGAATGTGATAGAAATGAAATCAACATTTCCATTTTCAGCTTTCTCAGCCACTTCTACCACATTTGTTCACACCACAACTAAGAGGTGTCTTATTTAAAATTGAAGGAGTATAATTTGAAAACTTTTCAAACCAAAATTAAAACAGAAATAGGTTGCTTTCTCTGAAATGTGATGTGCTCAGCAGTTTTTTCAGAGCTGTTATTACAAGCATCTGCCGATGTCTGAATCTGGATGGAAAAGATGAGCCATTTCTTTACTGCGCACCAAGTTATGCGCAACTCTTCTTTTGTTAATTTCCACAACTATCAACATTTTACTTTAAAAATGCTCTGTGCAATTTTGGTGATATGTTAGTATTTTTTAAACCTCTCGTTTTGGTTGACCGGATGGTCAAAGTATAGTTCTAACGTATATAATCCATGAACCGAATCCCAGTTTTACCTCCTTCTCCAATCTCTAGTTTATGACCACACGTTTTCGTTTGGTTTCAGTTTTGGTTTAGTCGCCATTTTCTCTGAGCTGAGCTGAACTTGATTGACAGCCTTCACCTTTGAATGTTCATTGGTGCACTGGAGTTGCAGGGCGGGCCCAAGTCTGTCCACTGACTTCACACACACTGTAACTACTAGACGCCAAAATTATAGAATTCCAAGAGCCTCTTTCAGACTGTCCCACTGTCGTGATGTAGGACATTGTGAAGCAGACACATACAATAGTACAATATTTTACATCATGCAAAGTTACGTAAATCACAAGGGTTATCATTAAGACACTTAAAGTAGTTCACTGTGTACTTTTTGATTATCCACTGAAAACAAAGTATGTCCAGTGGTGAAGGAGAGTGAGAGAGATCAAGAGAGAGAGAGAGAGAGAGAGAGAGAGAGAGAGAGAGAGAGAGAGCAACCTGACACTTGAGCCTTTGATCATCTGTGAGGCTGAGAATGGTGATTTACTGCACCCAGAAAGCCTTTGAAGGCCCCTAGCTGAAAGATGGGTCTGGCCAGTCTTCTGAGGTTTGGCTATTTATTTATTCAGCTCTATGGACCCACAAAAGATGATACTCATGATTCATTAAATTTGCAACTAGGCTCAAAGGTCTTTAAGGAGAATTCAGCGATTGAAATAACTTTCAATGAAATATGATGACAATGGCTTTGCTTCTGCTTATGACACTCAGAAGTGAATGATAATCAATATTGAAGCTGCTTAAAGAAGGACATTTAAATGTTAAAAGTGCCATCAGTTAGATCAGCACTCTAGCATTAGTGAGATTTAACATTTAGAATTAGATTTTTTAGATTTAAAGGTGCTATCTGTAATACGTTAAAATCACAAAAAGTCACTAAATCATTAAAAAGTCACATTGTATAGTAAGATATAGTATAATGGTGCTGGTCTGAAAGCTTCCCCCCGCTGTTTCCCTCTACTTCCTGGTCTTTGTTTTGCTTTGACGGCCCGTCAAACAGCTCCTCCCCTCAGCCTGCCCATCAACATGTAGCTCCTCCCCTCAGCCTGAACAAGCAGGAAACACTGTGCTTCTTGTTTTGGTTTGTTATTGTAGTTCACCTCACCAACACTAGAGTGCTGATCTTACTGATAGCAATTTTAACATTTAACTGTTAAATCCTTATTTAAAGGATAGGTTTGCTATTTTTGAAGTTAGAGCCTATTTATCAATAGTCTGGCATGATCCTGACTGTAACTTCAATACCAATATAACTCCATGGGAGCAAAGGACTGCATTTATATATAGCACTTTTCTAGTCTACCCACCACTCAAAGCGCTTTACAATACATGCCTCGCATTTACCCATTGATGGCAGAGGCTACCATGTAAGGTGCCAACCTGCTCATCAGGAGCAGTTAGGGGTTCAGTGTCTTGCTCAAGGACACTTCAACATGCTCTCGGGAGGAGGAACCTTCCGAACCAGGAACCTTCCGATTACTAGACGACCCGCTCTGCCTCCTGAGCCGCGCCGCCCCTATAATCATTTGAGTCCTAAAAAACCATGATACATGTCCTTTTTGAAAACGGGAAGCTCACAGTATTCTTATAAGTGTCTTCATAAGTTTTACTGAAAAACCAGTCACAAACCAAACATTGTATCAAAAGTTAGATTGAGTTTAGTTGGACATGGGCAAATGCATTCTGGCTACATCCGCACTGTCAGTCTAGACTCCAGGGGGGCATTGCTGCGCAAGCTAGGTTGTTTGTTTACTCTCCGGCAAGATAATAAAATATTTCCAGTTCAAATAGAGCATTGCTCTTCTTCAAAATGAATTTTGAATAACCATAAAATAAGTGAAGACCACTATGACAATACTCATATTTACATTCCTCTGTAGAGTGCTGCGTCACACAGAAAGAGCTCTGCCCAAAGTGACTCCTTGAACCTTAAGTTACATTTCTTTTGTTTTTGTTTAGCTAGCAGCTACTCTCCCTAGCGCTGACGCTTTCAAAATGGTTTGAGTGTGCCTTTCATGGATGCTTCAACACAGAGAAGCCTGAAAGACTGCGTGGGAGTACATCAGTGATAGATTTTCACCAACTATCAGTGTGTGACCCAAAGAGACCAAGGTTATGTGGCTAATCACTTTTCCCTGGAATTGAAAACCTCCATTGAATCCTTCCATGGACTCCGGGATATATATATATATATATATATATATATATTTCTCCTCAGATGATTACCATCCAAGTCCAGGGAATAACAACAGATATATATTCTGAAGTCTGTGTGTCTGCCCTGTCTCTACAAAGAACTGAGATATGTGAAATAATTGCATACATACTAATATTGCAATCATAAAATACATTATGAAAATATGCGATATTTGTGTCATTCAGCAGACATTTATGTTCAGCAGGAAGCCTGTTAGTTGTATTAATGTTGATATAACTATATTTGAAGAGTAGATTATATCATAAAATAGAGTGATGTTATTGCTATGGACTGAAATGAGATGCAATTATACTGCCTGCGTGCCAGGCGTTGTTGTCATCACATTGCAGTTGGCTGTAGCAGTCATTTATTTGTCTCTGACTTACAAATTGTACTATGCATATGATCCACCACTACTATTAAGATTGATATTATTAAGATTGATCTACCATATACCTTATACCTTATCATTTCTCTCGTGATTTGCACACTGCTCTTTTCTCATGTAACTTTCTCTTCGCTTATATTTTTAGTAACTTGATCACATTATTTCAAGGAGCCTGTTAGAATGTTAGTTTCTAATACGTTTGATTTTATTGTTTTTATTGATGTTGTGTAAAATCTTTACTGCTTTTACTATCATGTTGTATGTAAACTCTACTGTTGTGAAGCGCTTTGAGCTACAATCCTTGTATGAAAGGCGCTATATAAATAAAGTTTATTATTATTATTATTATTATTTTATTTGCAGTACAGTCATTTGAGAGAACCTACTCAACGTAGGCTTATTTCAGACTAACCCAATAACACGTCAGGTTCCAGGAAACGGTGAACAATGCTACACTTCATCATAGTCAAGACCCCCATTCAGCAGGCCAAGGTGAGGACGCAGAGATCCTTGGTGAGGTGGAGGTGGGTTTTTTTTTTTGTTTGTGTTCCACACTCGAGCCCAGCGAAGCCAAAGGTCTCTAGATCTAGTATTGCTCAACCGGAGGCTGCAGACATGCCAGACATGAAATTGGTGTCGAGCAAACGGTAGAAGGGAAACGTCTATTCATGCCGGGGGGACCTGCCATGCCCTCCCCCCGACATGGGCCTATCTAACACTAAGCCCTCACATATGTAATTATAACAGCAAATTATTTAAATAATTGGAAAAGCCTGTGACCCTTTGCATAATTCGACTGATAATTAACTGGTCACACACAATGATGAGAATATAAAAATGTTATATTTTTGAACGTCATCTTTGTTGTGGAACAATTTCTATGCATTGTTCTCATTAGAATGAAAGACAATGAAAGCTGCTAAATATAAACTGTACAAATCAGCGTCATGGCGATTTTGTTTGATGTTAGGACATGTAAGCACGGACCGAACAAGAATCCCTGGAGTTCTGTGACAAGACACCGGCAGGGCCTCAGATGGTCCTCCGGTCCCGACAGGTTCCAGTTTGGTTCCTCTGAGCTTCACTTCCTCTTCACGCCCAGATACAGAGGAAGAAGAGGAATCATAACAGTGGAATGAAAGAAAATGGCGAGTCTAACTTTTAAAGACTTGCTATCAATGTGGAGGGGGAATACTGGAACCAAGAATTAAAATACATCAATAATAAAATACATCATAGTAATTACATTTTATGATACATTTTGCATATTCATTGAATTCAAGAAGATTAGGTAGTGCTGTGTATTCAATGATCAGCTATAATTGCTGAACCACAGCTTGGTCTCCTTGCTAGAAGCACTGATGTTCTCCACCTGAGTATTTGTAGTATTTTAGCGGTCCGTGACCTACACAAAGATTTAGCCTTTGCACAAGCATGGAGAGGTTCGTTACTCCGAAAATAATGTTTTAAATATCGTTTTAAGAATGACACTTTCAAATGGAACTGGTACGTAACTTAAACAGAAAAGGTTACACGTCTACACATTTTAGTCTCATCATATGCTAGTCAGATGAATGTTCTGGATGAATTTGTCATCATCGTTCTTGTAAAGCATTTTCGACCTTCTGGACGTTTCGGTGAAGGTCTGGTCTGGTCTTTGCTCCTACAGAGATGAGTAGGAGGCCTCAGAGACAAAACAAACTTTTGAGGCGGCGCCATGTGTCCAGTTTGTTTGAAGTGACCAATGGCACGAGTGGTGGGCGTGGCCAGCAGGACAGTGTCAGTTCCACTGAACTACAGGGAACGAAAATCCCCCCATTCAGCAGGCCAAGGTGAGGACACAGAGATCCCTGATGAGGCGGAGCTGGTTTTGCACAAATGGGCATAGAACAGACCACAGCAAAACCAAATAGAACATAGACTGTGTGTGTGTCAGGACCCAACCTCACTGAAAGAGACAAATACCCTGTTAAACATCAGATGTATTGTATCAGGCTGCTAATAACCCTGATCTCATTCTGCTGCATCCTCCATCTATTGAGCCACTGCTGGCTCTCGGCCTCCAGGTTGACACTGAGACCACACCCCGCTTTCACATTGATCTTTGTCATTTAATGATTTACGGTGTGTAGTAGTTTCTCTAAATACAGCGTATTGGGCCGCGTAGTATCATATTGGTTTTGCAATCATCTTGATTCTTGACTCTTTACATTGCTGGATTCTCTCCAAAATAACAAACACCTGCAGCTTCATGGATGACAAAACCGATCAGATGATGCTCTGCAACTAGCAGCTCAATTTATCATGTAATCACTACATGTGTTGGGCATGTATGGTTCAAGTAAGGTTGATGGAAAGATAGTGTTTGTACACAGCGCCTAACAGCCAGTGGTGTTCATGGTGGACTGAAGGAGTATCTTGTTGGAAGTAGAAATATAAATATTATGTTTTATTTGTACAGGTGACTGAGGCATCCAACTCCACGGCTGTGAGCCAACAAAATTTTGGGGAGGACTAAGATGTTGAGATAGAGGTGGTGACTACTGATAGATCACTGACAGTTCAAATAGTTAACAGTTCAATTGTTATAACGTTTGAATATTTAACTTAAAAAAATGTTAGCTATTACTAACATACTGTTTGGGTTATTTATCATTTTGTTTGATGTAATTAGTTGTTGTTAGCTTGTTAATGGGTGATCTTTGGTAGGCTACTAGCTAATTTGTGGACCTGTCACAATGATGATGGGTATCTTCAGTTCTCAGTGAAAGTGTTTTAATTCATTTGAAAATTGTATTTATTATTTAAAGTTGTTTAATAGATATGCAGTGTTAGGCATCAAAGTTCTAGACAGATGTCTACTGACTTGATTGATTAGATGTGCCATCTAACTCATGGATGTGTTGCTTTTATTGCTTTAGCTAGCTAGCTTGCTTAGCGTGGAAAGCTTTGAATGTTTGCCAGCTAGCTAATAAGTCTCTAGCTGTGGCAGGTGTGGGCAATCATCTGCCATGGAGGGCCAGCAGTATGCATGTTGTCAATCCAACCAAACACGACACCGGGTGATTTCATAATGAGTTCTCCCCTTTCTGGTACGCTCATCAGTACAATTATCTGGTGTAGCCTCATGGATTACACATATGTTCGTCTTGTCACATAATGTTCAGCTTGAAAGTCAATATTAAAATTGTTCTATCTTTGTGTTTTTCAGGCTTTCTGAAAGTCTTTCTTTTTTTCATTTTCGATGTCAGATGCAGATGATGGACAACATAATAAACATAATAGTAACATTCGAACAGATTTATATTCCACATTATGGCCAGACATGAAAATAAGGTTGCAAATCCAAGCTGTATCCAGGCCGGATTTTATGTCCATGGTGGAAGTTGGAGCAGAGCCGAACCAGTGTCAACTTGGGTCTAAACCTTGGTCTGACTGGATTCGTACCACATTTGGACTGAATATAATATTTATGGTGGATGTTGGGGTACAGCCAGGCCTGTGTCAGTCTGAACCTTGGACTAAATGGGTTCGTACTGTATCTGGGCCAGATGTAATGATATTTATGGTGGCGCTGAGCTGGTCCTGGCCCTCATTTGCTCTGGATCCAGAAAAACGGATCCACACTGGTGTCCTTGTGCACAACAGGCTGAATCTGTTCTGCAGAGGTGGGCCAGATGTGAAGCTATATCTGGCCTGAGTTTGGCGCAGTCTCCATTTGCTATCTGGGTAAGGTCATTTAAGGAGTGAGGGGGTTTTGTTTTGTAGCTGGTGATCTCTCATAGTCGATCCCAGACTGATGAATCGCACTGCTTCTCCGACTTTCCTGAGGACAGCCGTTTGGCCTGCTTTGTGACTTTCTCAAAGGTGTACTTTGCAAATTTAACCTTATCATTGTCTCCACTAAAACAAAGTTGCCTGAACCTCGCTATAAACCAGTGGTTATCATTATTTCATTTCACCCTCTATTAGTCTTGATCAGTAGTTGCAATTTGTCCAATTTGTTGCAGAGAGCGAACTTTAGAGAGGAATATTCCAAGGAGAGCTGTGTGTAATCCTCTCCTAAAACCCCAAGGCTTCTCTCTCCATCTACGTCTCGCTGCATAGCCAAGGGCCAAAACACCTTTGACCAAAATGTCCAATACATCCACGGATGAGGCAAGAAAACAGTACTGTGTCCCCGATGTCTTGTATTTCACTCCTGGAAAAGTAAATCTGTGTTGACAGTATTTACAAACAAAAACAAACAAATCAGTGCACATGAACACACCATGGGAACCATCTGTGCCGCCACCTTAATCTAATCTTCTAATAACTCTAAGGGGTTTTATGCTGTTTGTTGACAGGGCTCATGAAGAAACTACTGGCAATGTCGAACCACAAGGACAACCAACTCCAACCCTGAATCAAATCCATACGCAACCATCTGTGGTACGCTTGTGGAAGTGACCCAGACGTATGTAATAGTATATTTGCACAATGTGGACTCTTTTGCAAGATAATATGTTGTAATAAAGACAATACAGATTTTGGATTCCAATTTTCTGACTGTTGGTTCCCAGGAGTTGAAACTGAACTGTAAAAATCACTGCTCCACCACTTCTGTGGTGTAGACCGTTGGGAGGAAGATGGACAGAAAGAAACTGGAGAAGAAATGTCAGCATGATGACCTCAGTCCAGACAAACAGAGGCAAAAGAGATTTTTCCTGAAAGGCATAAAGGTTTGTAATAGATATGATATATAATAAGTTTGTCACTGCTAATTTCCTTTCCTAATTCATTTTTTTAATCAGTATGAAAAATAACTGACCCTGAAGTATCCGGCAATCTATCAATTTCTCCGGTAAGCTTGAGCTTTTCCACGCATGGCTTCATGAAGTAGTCAGAGAGGAAACTGCACTTCTTTTACTTTTCTACGAGAGCCTACGGATATCCCTGTATAACCCAGGCTGAGACGAGGTTGAGGCTGCTAAGCTTCGCTAGCTAACTCGCCGTGTGTTGTGCGGACATTAAAAATTCAGCGGAGCTTCAACTGACACGACGGTGAGTCGATAATGACTACATTTTCATTTTCGGGTGAACTATTCCTTTATGTAAGTGAGAAATAATTTCTTTGCTCGTGGAAATCTTCAACATGTTGAGCTCTCGTGAGTTACTTTGTTGTAGACCCTTCAATGTCTTTGAGACATATCTTTGGGTAGTGAGGTTTTATGTACTGTGTATAGTGTGGTATCCAGCACGTACTGGACTGGGCTTGAGGCACTGCTCTTTACCTGACTACCTGTCTGATCTTCAAATACAAAACTCTAGCTGGGGTATACTGTTTACACCAAAATCCATTTTATAAAAGAATTGACCAATTGTACCAGATTAGAAGCAGCGGACTATCCAGTAGGTTCCTGCGTGATGAAGCAAATTTGACTTTTTCCCCTGATGTCCTGTTTTTCTAAGTTTGTAAAGGCCTCTAGGATGGAAGATCAGCACATAAGGGCTTATACTCCCCCTGATGCAAGGTCGGAGGGGTCATAGTGATGGCATGAGAATAATCACAATCATAATCATAATCATATTAATGTTATTAATATTTACATCTTATCAAGGCCTGAACGATCTGAATCTACAAGCGTCAATTCTGTACATGCTGTAAACAGAAATTCAGGGGGAAAAAATGAAATGAGGACTTATAGGACTTGCAGATCAGACAACAGAACTAGGTGAATGTGATACTATGGACATGAGATTAGTCTGTTGACTGTGACTTAGACATGCTCTAACCTTTTTCTTTCTTGTGATCAAACGTCAACAAGATGTTTTTGGCACTGATCCGAAGGTAATCTATCTCCCAGAGAGATGCATTTCTGTTTGAACTGACATGATTATCTTATGGTAAATTGGCAAGGTAACCAGCACTGTACTCCATCCATAAGAAGACGAAATTAATTAAAATCCTGGCAACATTTTTTCTTCCTTCCTTCTGAAATATTGACAATCCATTGCATCGGTATATGTTTTTGTGTGTGTGTGTGTATGTGTGTGTGTGTGTGTGTGTGTGTGCGTGCGTGTACGTGTGTGTGTGTGCGTGTGTGTGTGTGTGTGTGCATGCGTGTGTGTGTGTGTGTGTGTGTGTGTGAGAACAAGA
>OMKK01033559.1:0-10939 GCA_900302305.1 Polymixia japonica | reverse complement strand
CCTCTGTCCCTTCAGAGGCGTCTCTCTTCCTCCCTCCCTCTGCCCTGCTGCCCTGTTCCCCTCTCCTCTCCCCAGTCACTCTGTCCTGTCATATATAATGCATGTTAAACAAACAGACATGTCGGAGTCAATCAGGCACGCGGCTGTCCCCTCCCTGCCGCTCCGTCTTCCCCGGGCGGGGGGGTACGTCTCAAAGGTCTAGCCCAGGCCTAGCCCAATGACATTTACCCACAACCAAAACAGACTGTACCTTCTGTCAAAAATAAATAAATAAATAATAATAATATTAAAACAAAAGCATCTAGAAGTCTTTAGGAGAAACTGTTCAGATAGAACCAATTGTATTATTGCTAGAAACCATGCAAGGTTAGCAGATAATACCTTTATGTTGAATCTTTTCATTGGTTCTTCAGATTTCATGTCTTTTCAGTTATGGATTTAAGGAAATACAGAAAATTTGAGTTCTATCTAAGTTTTCATGTAAAAGGTTCTCCAAAAACATCCTTACTAAGGCTTTTACCACAGTTTCAAACTGTGTGTTTTTGTGTGTGTGTGTGTGTGTGTGTGTGTATGTGTGTGTTTAGGGGTTTCAGCTCATGTATCTTTAAAAGGTGTATAAAAAGCATATTCCATATAAATGCATCACCAACTACACTTTGTCTTAAGTGTGGTAAACACCTGATTTTGACTGCATGTACTTTATATGTAAATCTTATGTTCAGGCTAATCTCTGTTACTGCATGGAGAGGGTAAGCTGTTGGGCTCAGTTGCTCAGCCATACACACAAAGACAGCAACACACACATAATAACTCTCACACACACACAAACACACACACACACACATACACACCTCATCTGCAAAATCCCAATTTTCCAGGTGCAGGGTTGTGTAGAATGGAGCCGGGGCCACTCAAAAGGAAACAGCATTATTCTCCACCAGCGCTGTAGAGAGAACAAGCTATTATACTATCCACCACGAGCACATGTAAGCAGCGCAAATGGAGTTTACCACTTGACAGATAGAAGGATAGCGATTGAAAAGCACACGCAAATACGAGAGATCGCGGTGGATCAACGGTGAAGTGGGTTTAGTGTTTATATTAATATTCTGCAAGCAATATTCCACTTGTATTGGATAACGCAGGATATGTTCCACTTGTATTGGATACATGCAAAATGACCAAGTACACTTTCTAAACACCATCCATGTAGGTTGTTTTATTAGGCTTTTGTATATGGATATTTCTATTATAAATGCGATGGCATAATGGTCTCATTAAAATGAAATAAAGTTATATAAAGGTATATTCTGTCTGAGTCTGAGTGCTTTCCTAGGTTTGGTCTACTCTTGCCATCCATCGTAAGCTGAGTGTCTTGGAGAGAGAATTGGATTTTCATTCAGACATCTAATGCACACAGTGACTCAGTGTGAATACTGTGTGTGGATGAAACCGGCTCAAGAGGCTTTTCCTCTCGCACAAAGCAAATATCCATCCAAGAATAAGACATTGATTTGTCATTTCCCAGAGCTGAAACCGAGTAAACAGGCAAAGTCAGCTGTGCGAGTAAGTGGTCTTGTGATAATTGTTATCTGGTAACAGTCAGAGACCTGTTCCCTGAAATGATCCACTTAACTTGGACATGATGCATGAATCATTCATATTACCTTTGCTGCACACAGGTAGACACACATACACACGTAGACACGCACACACACACACATACACACCCACTATTTGGTATTCATGCAGTGGTTTCTTTTGCACTCAAACAAAATGATCAAATATTTATTCCTGTGTTTACAGCATTCTCCTTCCCCACAGAGAACAACATCATATCTCTCACAGTCGGCATACATTTTTGAGGTTCTTGTTTTGAGAGAAGGGGGCCCTCCAGGCAGAGAAGCAATTTAGTTTACATTTTAATGCTGTTTAAATGACTAACGGCAACAGTGCATTTGCCTCCTGCTGGTTGAAGATTTTAAGCTCTTGTGTCACCCTCATTAAAGTGAATCAGGTATAGGATTATTTAAGCTTTTTTATGTGATCATGTATTTCATTTGATCCTGGATAGATAGCTAGCTAGCTAGTAGTAGTAGTAGTAGATAGATAGATAGATAGATAGATAGATAGATAGATAGATAGATAGATAGATAGGAAAAATGCCTAATCAACTTCTTGTGCCAACTTTTTGGTCAAACAACCTTTTGGTCAAACATTCAAAACATTTGATCAAAACATTGGATGAGTTGAGAAGACATGTTTATCAATCTTTATTTGCAAGGCATGTTGGCATCTTTACATTTTTGTAATGTTTTGTAAACAGTTCAGGTAATGATTTTTACCAGTAACTTACAATGCATTAGCAAATAGGAGCTCAGTGTCTTGCAGTTATACATTGTTTGCTATGACAGACGAGGGCAGTACGGATAGTATGGCCAACAATTGGAATTGCAACGTATAAACAATTCCACCAGATGTCACCATTTCCAAGTTTTACCAGTTTAGATAGGTAGTGTAATTAAATCCTCCCTCCACCGGATGGCAGTACAGACAAAGGAGAACAGCAGCGCTGTAGGGACGAAGAAGAGAATGTGTCGCCCACTTGTTTTGGAAACAAATGGTGTGGTGGTGTGTGCAGTTATATACTCTAAAGTGTAGTTTTACCTGTTAGTGAAACTGGTAAGAACTTCTACCGTGTTGTTTGCGTAAAACTGTTTGTGTGGTTTATAGGTTTGTCTGTTGGAAATTCTTTCAATAAATATAAAGTCAGATATTGTCATGAACACTAGCTAAGATGGCAAGGTGCTCCTGAAGCTAGCCAACTTTACTAACAACTTAGTCATTTAATGATCTCATTTGAACTCATGAGTATGTGTTTAGTTTTCCTACTAGTAGTCACAATGCTGTTTATGAGTACATTTAAATTAGCTAAAGAACGTAACTCTCTCCTTAATGATTCATAATAAGTCATGTAAATGCATAATACCCTTATACATAATAATGTATGTGTTATACACATAATATAATATGTAAAATGTATTTAAATAATTATATAGGCATATGCATACATCAATACTAAAGGCTAGTCATTCCTTTTTGTGAAAATGAGTTTGTATTGCAGGTTGAAAAATATAAATGAATAGTCTCTTCAGTAGATCTATTGTAGGCCATCTAAAGTTTTCCTAAACAAAAAACATTTGCATATTGCATCAATTAAATTAAATTTGATCATTTTTAATTTGATTAATTGTTGTCATACATACCCCCAGTGGGGAGACCTGCAATGGTATAACACTGGCCTTTGGTATAGATTGTTTTTTGAAATCCTGGGCTGTTAAAGAGACGTTTAAAAAGTGATATATCTTATCTACGTAGCAATACTGCAAAAGCTAAGAAGCATGACCACAAAAAAGATTATTCTGGTCATTCTGGTGTCTGGATACTTATATAATGGGTAATTTGTTACACACAATGTCATCAACCAATGGACAACAAATTAACAAATGCAGTACTAATGGTACAATTGAGATAGAAGTGCTCACTACAAAGCGTTTGTTGGAAAAAACTATGCTAATTTCCAGGGATGCAAACTTGTTAATTTCCCAGGAATTTAATATTATATTTTGTTCTACTGTATATATAACTAAGGAGCTCCAGCATTTAACCACAAAGCGAAAAATCTGCTGAGGACTTTAGAGATCTGAGCCTTTGACATTGTTTAAAATGTCCATAACTGCTTGCATTAGAGTGATTTTAGGTTTCATCATTGTGACTATTACATTATTGCTTTCAGGTGGCCGTGTGACATTCAGGCATGGCTGAAGAAGAAGTCGCAAAAGAAATCCAGCTACTGAGAAGCCTGAAGGCCGAGCTGATTGAGATCCTTTCTGCTGACCCAGACTTTATACTTCAGCATGCAGACTCGCGCGGCCTGTTGTCTGTCCCTGGCTACCAGCAGGTGAAAGCTTTCCCCATTCCTACTGAGAAGGTGAGGGAGCTCCTAGACCATATCATCCTCAGAGGGCGAAAGGCAGTACAGGGACTGCTTAAACTACTGAAGGAGGAGGAAATGCAGGACACCTTCCCTAGGCTCTCGTTCCTCAATGACCTGCCAGTCAACACACAGCTACCTGCAGGTAGAAACATCTCTCTGTAGGCTGTTCTCACCAACCCAGTGATAGGATAATACATTAAATATTCATGTTATTGGGGGTTAAAGCCTGTAAGGCTGAAACCCTTTTGTTTTTGTGCTGGTTTGTTATTATTATTATTATTATTATTATTCAGATTTTCTAGCAAATTTCTGTGAGATGGTATATGATAGAGACATGAGATTTGGCCAAGTCAGAGATGTTTCAGTGCAAAACCTTCACAAAGAAAAATTATCCAGATTGGCCTAATGGGCCTGTAATCAAAGGTCACAATGCACAATTTAAAAAGGCCATAAAGGCCCCAGTATACTCCAAATGGGTAAAATGGTGGGTTTGCAAACAAAACGAAGCACCACATTTGGCTTTGATCACCGTGTGTAGTGTGTGCAGGCTAGCCAGCGGAAATAGTCTAAATTTTCGTTCAATGCCACGTGACACATTATGTGTCATTGTTTGGTATAGGGGCACTACCTAAACAAACAATTTGTATGCAAAACCATCAAACGGTGATCAAATGGCAGGACTTTGAATGTTCCACAATTAACTGTAATGTTAAAACTGAGTTGCCCAGTATGGGAAATGTATTTAGCTTGGAACGTTATTTGTAATAACTCGTTGATCGTTTGTCCGGTCGTAACAAATCTAAGTATGCTTAAGAACTGCGGCTGTGGAAACTTTGCAGCATCAGGTTTAAACCGGGTAAGTAGGCTTGAACCCCGCAGTCGCTGCTTGCGGCTGTATTTATCTTTGTTTTTTATCATTTACATGGGAAAAAAGGAAAAACAGCCAAGAGAAAAGAAGCGCCTGATTCAGAAGAGACTATTCCTTCTAAAAGGATATGCAAGAATGGTGGGTTACTACTATATAAATTTTCCTATCCTTATTATTCTATTACTCTAGACTTGCTACCATCAACTTCCTTCTTATTTTCCTGTTTGATTGCACAGGCTGTGAATTAGTGACGGAGAAGCAGTTGATAAAGGTGGCTGGTGCTATTGGGCGGTCCTGGAAAGAGATTGCCAGACTGGCACTGGACATCCCCTCTGTGAAGTTGGAGCAGATTGCGGAGGACGAGCCACACAGCCACGTGGAGCGAGTATTTGCCATGTTGCGCTACTGGTGTACCCGTCAGAGGAACAATGCAACTTCTGCCTACCTGCATTCCCTGCTCAGCCAGGGAGACCAGGCACTGCCATCTGAAAGCATAGACTTTCTATTGAAGTCAAGCTGAGTTCCCCCCCGTCTGGATCCAGCCAAGACACTCACCATGGATTGCATTCCTCAGGGGATTTTGCGGGAAAATATCATTATGATATTATGTTCTGCTTTTTGTTGACTTTCCTAATCATACCTACATCTCTGGATAATCTATTATGCACATTATTAATGTGATACTTGGTTATATGGTTACAATAACACTACCCAAAAGAGTTTACTTTTTTATCAAAATTGTCAACAAGTGGAAAAAGGTTTTTGTCTCTGCTCTCAATAGTTAAAAATTCACCTCAACATTCATCACTTCCAAACTTAAATCTAGTAAAACATATAAGCAGACTATTCTGTATTCTTGGTGGCTGATATTTGAAGTATAGTAAATGCACAATATTTGTGAGCCTACAGAAAAGAGGAGAGATGTTTTTTTAAATAATTTATAATGTTTTATTATTTTGTATTCTGACCTGGATGAAAAGATAATGGATTATATTCATTTTCATTTGATCTAATATTGTAAACTGGATGTGAACCATTATTTTAATTAAATAATGTACACTGTAACTTTGTTTTTGTTTTAATTACAAATGACAAATTGGAATTTGTGTCTGTCTTTCTTTGTTAGTTGTTTGGCAGAAACACAGAATCAGCTATTATACTCTAGTCTTTGTTCCCAGACTCCAGATAACATTAATTAACTAAGTCTGGGACAAAGGTTACCTTGCTCCCGTTTCTGCTATGACTCCTTCAGCAGTTGACAAGGACTACCTTGTCAGTTCAGCTCATTTCCTTAGTTATTTGATTTGTCAAATAGGGTGAATATGGCAAATAAAGACAAAGTATCATGTAAGTATTGCATATTTCTGTTTCTATTTGTGACTTTTTTACGTTAAGAGGCTATTGCTTTATGTTCTAACATTTCTAACAGGTGGGCAGGACAGTGGACCAGCTAGCTTGTATGACCTGAATGAGACTCTTGTTGACCATTCAGAGGGCCAGCTCTTCTTGACTGAAGCCTTCAACATCATTATGGAAGAGGTGCTCTGCAAGGGCACAGACGTCAAAGAAAAGGTCTCCCATGAAACCTGAAATGTTCAAATTCACCCAAATTCATGCGCTCAAATGCTCATCAAAATAAGTTGGATTGAATTGAAGTTTCTGGAGTATCAATATTTTCCTCCTGCAGGTCTGTGAGTGGAAAGAGCCGGAGGAGCTGTCTGCTCTCCTGGATCTTGAGCTGAGAGAAAAGGGGGAATCGAAGGACAAGCTGCTAGAGAGAGTACGAAATGTGGCCAAGTACAGTGTCAAGACGGGTACGACTGCCTAAGAAAAAGAGAAAGGCTCGAACGGATTGCCATTTATTTCTTCGTGACGATGTATGTTTTGTGTTCTTCAGGTCACCCGCGCTTTGTGAATCAGCAGTTTGCTGGGGTGGACTATCATTCCTTGGCTGGTCGATTCCTTACGGAGGCTCTGAACACTAACCTGTAAGAGACAATATATTTACAGCATCTTATAAAAGTCAGGTAAATGTGGCCGGCAATAGGACTGCGCTTGCATTTTCTCTTTCTAATAAGACATTCTGCGTGTGCCTACTGCAGCTTCACCTACGAGGTGGCTCCGGTGTTTGTGCTGATGGAGAGTGAGGTTTTGAGAGGCCTGCGTCTGCTGGTCGGCTGGACTGAAGGCGACGGTATATTCTGCCCCGGTGGGTCTACCTCTAACATGTATGCCATGAACATGGCGCGTTACAGAGCCTTCCCACAAGTCAAATGCCAGGGACTGTGGGGTCTTCCGCGGCTAGCTGTCTTCACATCTCCAGAGGTGGGGACCGAACGGTAAACACTGCAAACCCAGAGATTCGACGACGAGTTTGGAATTCATCAAAAGTGCTTCTTCGTATCATATTTCCCCAGAGCCATTATTCTGTGAAGAAAGGGGCTGCATACCTGGGCATTGGCATGGACAATGTCGTCTTGGTGAAAGTGGATAACAGGTAATGTTATTTTTCCTTGTTGCCTGCAGGTTTGTATGCTCTTCCGAAAATATTCTGCTCTTGCTTCTCTTGTGTCTACTTTCCTGACTCTCTGACGTCTTACAGGGGCTGTATGATTCCAGAGGACCTGGATGAAAAGATACAGATTGCAAAATCTCAAGCAAGTTCATTGTTGTTTACTAAGCATTCAAATATAACGTGCCATTATTTTGCGATCACTTATATTTTTATAGCACTGCTTAAAGCCAGAATACAGCAATTTATTGCCTGAGGTTTAAGGGCTAGGGGTCAGGGGTCGCTTTCACAAGCCTTTTGTTTTTACCAGGGCACAGTGCCATTCCTTGTAAGCTGCACATGTGGGACCACAGTACAGGGTGCCTTTGACCCTCTGGACCGCATAGCTGATGTCTGTGAGAAACACAAGCTCTGGATGCACGTAGATGTGAGTGTTGCAGTGGCAAAGGACATAAGCATGTCTTCACCTCGTGCAAAATGTGTGTTTCCAATCCTATGTGAGCTGGTTTATGAAGAGTTTTGTCCATTGTGTATTTGATACAGGCGGCCTGGGGAGGCAGTGTGCTCTTTTCCAAGCAACATAAACACCTGATGAAAGGAGTTGACAGGTATTAATGTACATTGTATGCCAAGTGGGTAGGAAAATGCATTGCACAATCTGAATTACAGCATTTTGCCTGTTCATGAGTAGAGCTAGATGGTTGTATGAATATTGTTGCTAGATTGACTGAGGGCAGTTCATGTTTATTTTGCACGTGTATTTGTGATTAGAGCAAATTCAGTGGCTTGGAACCCACACAAGATGCTGATGGCTGGCTTGCAGTGTTCTGTCTTGCTGCTTAAGGATACCACGGTGAGCCTTTACTCTTTACTCTTACTACAGAAATGACTGCTGAGGTCAAAAAAAACAAACCGTTGTGTACTTTTTGTTATCCTTGATGACGGTTGATCTTCACTTGTCCTCAGAACCTGATGAAGCAGTGCCACAGTGGTGGTGCCACATACCTCTTCCAGCAAGACAAATTCTATGACGTGAATCTGGACATCGGGGACAAGTCAGTGCAGTGCAGCCGCAAGGTTGACTGTCTTAAGTTGTGGTTGATGTGGAAAGCTGTTGGCTCCGATGGCTTGGCAAGGCGTGTGGACAAAGCTTTTGTCCACATAAGGTAAGCAAGTCCTGCACCAATAACTCCAGACATGCTTGGCGCGAGTCTGGCTGTAATTTTTCAAAATTATATAAACATTGACAAGCATTATTTAAAGCCCCTACAGGCAGGATTTTTGCTTAACATATGTATCATTACGAAATTCATTGAGATTGCATAGTGTAATGGCTATGGAAGAATGACACCATTGGCGTTAAGATCGGTTCCCTAAAAACTGATCACCCGCGAAAATGGAAGGATCGGCGCAAAGGAAGTGCGTCAACTAAAACAGGACATTTATGATTTTCCCTAAAGTCTACCGTTCATTCTCAATGGATCTGCTCAGTGATGCCATGAAGGAAGTGAGAAATATAAAACATGCCTTTAACCTGGGCATACAAAAGAACCGCTAAGTAAATCTATTGGCTGTGCTCACTGCATGCTGATTGGCTGAGCGGTGCCTTCCATCCTGCGTCACACAGTGTTGCGTGCCTGATGCGCGTGCGTCTTCATCGGCTCGCATCGGGTCGTCTCGTAACCTAAAAAGATCTTTATTAACCTTCAGACTGAGATGATTTTTTTTTATATATAAGGTTCCTTGTTCCTTGCCTTTGCCAACCCAATTAAACATGATCATGATCTTCAAACTAAATGGAAGCCTATGTGGATGTTGACTGGAATGAACCGTGTCTCCACTTGTTTTGGTAGTTTCAAGTTCAGAGGCAAACCTTGCCCCAGTGCCCCAAGCTACTAGGCTGCTAGTCTGCTGTAAACCTTCAAAAATGCCCTCAAAATTCGTTGCTGACTACTCCTATCTCATCCTATATACTAAAGCATACATACCATAGCATTTTTTAATAAAGAATACCAGCGTACTCCCTCCTAAAGTGTCTATCTAAAGCAAATGAAGGGTTAAAAACGATTAAAATCATGAGACGAGTCAAATAAAAATGTGAAGGCTTTATGTCTTTTCTACAGGTATGTAACAGAACAATTGAAGAAAAGGGAAGGGTTCCAACTTTTGAGAGAGGCAAGTTAATACACCTAGCATATCAGAAAGTTAAAGGTTCAACATACTGTATATACCTTTTTTAACTTTTGCTTACTGGTCTTGTATTTGTCCCATAAACAGCCAGAGTTTGTGAATTTGTGCTTCTGGTTCATACCACCCAGTTTGAGGGGAAAAGAGGGAAATGCTGATTACCAGGAGAGGCTGGCAAAGGTAAGTTCTAGAAACACTTCAATGGACCTTTTTCTTCTTCTTTGTGTTAATACTTTGTAGTGCAGAATGGATAATGACATCAGATCAAGGGGCCGAGGTCTGATGTGTCACAGTGACACTTATTTTCAGCACTTGTAAGTCTTACAGATGACTGTGGTTCTTTTGATTAAAAGGTAGCTCCAGTCATCAAGGAACGCATGGTGAAGCAAGGTACCATGATGGTGGGATACCAACCTTTGGGAGACAGAGTCAACTTTTTCCGTCTTGTGGTGCTCTCCCCACTTGTTTCCCAAAAAGATTTGGACTTCTTTCTCGATGAAATTGAGACACTAGGAAAGGATTTGTGAGTGGTATCACAAGTTGAAAGATCTTAACCCACTGTTAATCTGTGTAGCCTAATCATTCACTGTTGGAACATATTTGATTCTATATATTTTATTCTTACCATATGCTTTCTGACAGTTAATCCTAAAATTGTTCAAGTGATTCATAATCAGTGAATGAATTAGATGAAATAGTGTATCATTCTCACAAATTGGTGTTATTAAACTGTGGTTACCATCTACATTTCAAAGCACTTCACTGCTCAGAATGACCCTGTGTTATAATGTGCACATGACAATAAACACTTTGAACTTTGAACTTGAACATTTACAGTAAAGATAAAACTTGATCATCTCTAGACCATGAAATTAAAGAATCAGTCACAATTTATCTTACTGACATGCAAATCTCAAATGATCCAAGCCTTATTCAGTATCTTATGCATAGTGTGGTGGAAATGTAATAATTGCACGCACAAAATAATTGTGAGAATGAGATAGTTGCTTCAATGTGTAGCAGTCATTTATTAGTCAAAGTCATATACTAATATGGTTCTTCTCCTCTAAGGAGAAGGCTACCATAGTCAAAGTCCGGTCCACCATCTCCCTGACAGAGAGTCAGAGGGAATGGCCCCCAGAAGAGAAAGCACAGTGGCTTTCTAATCATACTGTACAATAACAATTCTAGCTTAGCTTTACAGACAGGCCTTGAAACAGCAGGTGCTCTAGTAAGGACATGAGAACAGTTATGGCTGCCTTTATGCTTCGTCTAACTAACTAACAGGAAACTGCAAGAGTCTAAACATTATTTTAACACACAGTACCTTCTAAACATAAATAGTAGTTACATGAGTTCATCAGATTGTATTTTT
>OMKK01033557.1:0-12894 GCA_900302305.1 Polymixia japonica | reverse complement strand
GATATATTGGATTAGCCTCGCTATAATACAGTTTACTTGATGACATGGCGCGCAGAGAGGTTTTTTTTGTGTCAAAACTGATTTGGCGATAGTTTGTCTGACCAGGTACACTCCAGGCTTAGCATAATAACGCCACGTTAGCAACTCTCCGCGGCAGATAAAACAGTGAAGTTTATCCATACCGAGTATATTTCTACCGACTCGGCGAGATGCATCACCTGCAGCGAGCTGGCGTCGGCATTAGCTTGAAGGCTGCATGGTGCTTCTAGCCAAGCGGCTACCGTTAGATAACACCAATAAGTCTCAAAATGCCTATCTTGGTGTGTTACGCGAACAACCATCACCGTGGCCCGACCTCCTCGGTCGGTGATGATTAAGCGTGAGGACTTGCCTGATAATCGGCTAAAAAACAAGGCAGACAGATTGAGATAGCCCAGGCTAGCAAGCTAAAGGGGGCTAACCTTGCTAACCCTTGCTGGTTCTTTTTATAGCAAGGTGGCTTCCTCGCCACGATCATTATTCTGACGCCATCCGCGGTATTCACGGCGACATACGTGTGAAAATAATGAAAAATACACAAATCCTACCTTACGGGATGGAAATATAACAGAGGTTGTCTGTTTGACAGGTGATGGTGTAAACACACAATGTGATTGGTCTAGGAGCATTTCCTATGCCGCGGAGGAATACTACGCGCACAGTGACTCACTTGGTGAGGAAATGCCGCAGTATCTTTGCGCGACAGAAGCATCCAAGTTAAATAGATCTGCGTCTGTTCTCTGCTCGGTTTATATGTCCTTCGGACGTTTGAAACTAATACAATCATAAAGGATTCACATGCCGTGCCCCGAATTATAAATGATAAGTGACTAAACGTGTCCAATACATCCATCCACAGCTCCTGCAACTTTCCACGTCCATCAAACTGACCGGGTCTACTTCTCATTCATAATGATTACTAGTATACTTTGCAGGAATTAGCTATTGGCCGGTTATGAAAATAATATGTTTAAATATTACTTTTATTTAAGCTATTCTGTACAGATATTGTTTTAATTCAGTAATGCGACCGTATGTCATCCTTTTAAACAAAAATGAAGCCTTCACCACCTAAAATGAAATAAAGTATATAATATCTCAGTCAACACTATCCCTGACACAATTATCACACATTATAAGCATAATTAGCCCTGGCGCCTAAACTCTATCTATTCCAAAACCGAGCGCTAGGTGGAAGTATTAAACTAAACTATAGAAGTAGGGGTCTAGACATGTGTGTAGACCACGCCCCCACTCCGGTGCACCTGCTTTGGCATGTAGGCTACACCTGCATGAAGTGTCTGTTTCATTTTATATTGTTTGTCTTCAAAATAAATTCCAATGTATGCATCTTATTATTAGCACTGTATTCTAATTCTGGACTACATAAAATATATATGTTACTTCCCCGGTGAGTGATACAACATGATCTAATTGAATCTACTTAGCGGGTGTAAAGTGTAAAGTCTGGTAGCTCCTGTCGAAAGTAAGCAGGGCGCTGAGATGGGAGCCTTTTTGGAGCAGGAGGGAGGGTAGAGGAGGGGTGGAGAGATATATTGCGTGGGGATTGGGGGTGGAGGCGGTGGGGGTGCACTGCCTCACATCCACACACCAGGCCTACTGGTAACAAAGAACAGGCAAACCACGGATGATCGCGGTCATGAGTTCACAGACAACAAACCCGTCAGAGAAACGATAAGAAATCCTCAAAGTGCACGTATGGGTTGTTTGTACCGTAGATCGTTTCGCATTGAGTGTATTTTATTGTAGGCTCTTCGACTGCTTTTTTGTTGTTGTTGTTGTTGTTTTTTTTCGTGGGGCGAGTGAAGTTTACGTTGTGCCCGACCTGTTATAACCGGGGATTTTAATCGAAAGCGACAGTGAGTTTTGCACGATTACACACACAGCACGGTTCTTCTCTGAGATACGATGTTGCAATCCGACTGGAGACTAAAATGACTGAAGACGTTAGTCGGGGTTGAATCTAGGTGAGTATCCTTCACTTCATTTTCTGATTTTTGACAGCTGATTTTTGTTTTAGGCTATTGAAAATTCAGCAGGTCGGCTTTGCTTGATATCTTACGGTTGTCTATATCTTACGGTTGTCTATAACGACAGTACCTGTACAGTAGCCTTTCTACCACAAACCTTTGTAAAAGCTGCATATTCTACAGTTGTGTGTGTTCACTCCATTCGACTTTGCCCATACTTTCATAAGAAGTCACCACTGGACCGCACTACAAATCGCAAAATTCAAAGATATGAAATTTATTAATAATATATTAATAATTATTATTCTGCACCCCACTATGGTGGACACATCACTTGGCGGAGTTGTCTTCTGTTAAATTCTTGTCGTCGATTAAACCGAACCAACCATATTTTGTCCCCCTCCCTCAATCCCCCCGTGTGTGTGCGTGCGTGTGTGTGTGCTTGCGCTTGCGCTTGCGCGTGTGTTTTCCTTCCCGACACACCTTTTCCGTCCCCTCTTCCTGGCCAACGTGGAGCTTACACACTCACACACATCGCATATAATGATTACTTCTAGACAGGCAGTAAGGCTCCAGACAGATACTGTATAATATAAAGCCCCCAATCCATTTCAACACACTGACCCATTACTCTTATGAGCAGATGGCATACTGTACACACACACACACATACACATACACATACACACAGCACAGTGTTAATGGAGGTGGGAGGTCCTCCCTCCTTAAGCACTTACGGTTGTTCACAGGCTTGTCTGATTTAGGGGATCACACAATATCTGGCATCTATTGAAACCAATAGGCTTCTAGAGTAGGCAGTCCTTACATCGATTGAGAACTGCAATTACTGTAGTGAATGACTGTCCCACTGACCTAGTCTATGTGTCTGTCCAGCAGACTGGAGAATGTTGTTATTGAATGAACCAGGTCAAGAAAGCCAGACAAGACAATAAGGCTGACACATGCTGATGGTTGGTGATTGAAAGAAAGTGAGGGGAGTATAATCCTAATTGTACACTTAGACACATATTTATTGACGCGTATACAGGCACACACACACACACACACACACACACAGCCAAGATATCTTATGCACACTGTCTGGATAAATGGATTGTGTGTGAATGCTTTTAGCTTATACGTCTCCTTCTAGACAATAACAGCCTTAGGCCAAAGCTGAAACCTGGAGAGCTAAGCCAAACACACACAAACTGTATCCAGTGATGGAGTACATCGTCCTTTCGACCTCGTGCGCCAGGGGTTAAGTACCTTGCTCAAGGTTACTTCGATGGGTATGAACACACAGGGGATCGAACCAGGACCTTCTAGTTGGGGGGGACAGTCTTTACGCCCCTAGGCCACCCTGTCGCCCCTAAGCCTGAAATCACAGTGTTCCTCAGCCTGCCTAAATAAGACAAATTCGTAATATCTTATTTCGCAAGCGTTTCTATAATAACAATAATGTATTTTATTTGTATAGCGCTTTTCAAGGACCCAAAGTCGCTGACAATAGATTAAACCGTCGTAAATACATTATGAGTACACGATGAGTGGTTTCTAGATTTGAGAAACCACTAATCTCTAAACGCACCACTACTTTAAGATCTAAGAGAGACGGTGCGGTGGAAGATGCAAGAATGGACAGATGGGTGGTGTATGGATTTTGAGGGAGTGAGGCAGTTTATCAAGCGCCTGGTGGAGTTTTAATGACGTGCCAGTGTAACACTCCCAGATTATATTCTGTCATCAGGTATTTAGGACATAGCTATATCTCAACTCATATGCATATTACTATCAGAAGAAATAATAAAGCTGGGTTGTTGTCTTTATTAACATTGCTCCGTGACTGTGCAGTATGCACGCCATGTCTCTTCGCAAACTGGTCTGACTAGACGGTGCAGTTTTTCACAAAAGAAACAAAAGTTGTAGACAAACGCAGCTAGTGGCTGCGTCGTTGATTGAGAGCCGTACGGAGGACACGCCGTCGAGTGACGTGTCCACAATGGTGGGGTGCAGAATAACTACCATTAATAAATTCCGTATCTTTGCCTTTTGCGGTTTGCAGTTCGGTCCAGTAGTGACTTCATATGAAATTCCGGGCAAAGTCGAATGGAGTGAATTTATTGATTTTAAAAAGCATCTGGCAACAGACCTCTTCAGGAATGTTTAATGATAGATGTACGGGTAATGGCTTCATAATTACAAAATAACGCAGTTAAATAATGTATCCGTCCTCTTGCGTGTCCAACCTTTAATGCATGCATCTACATGCTAAACTATTCCTTGAGAAGTTGCACTGGGCAACGTAATCCCCACCTCTCCTGGAGCTCGATTCCATTTGCTGTATGACTCAGAAAATGACTAACCCTCTTCTGGTTTGATATTACATCAGCTGTTGTACATTCATCAAAGAAAAAACATATGCTGAGAGGAATCTGCAACATGGGCCATTTGGCATCCCTGCATAGAAGCTGAACCTTATTTTATTATCAGGGTCCTTTTTATAGACACATAGAGATGTTAGCAGGGCTTGGTGCTTGTAGGAGCTGTGTGCTGAAAGCTATTCAGGCTGCCATGGTCCAGACAAGGTACATTTTGATTGCAGGTACAGGATAAAACAGAGTATGACCAAGCTATTGTTTTGAAGCGGTGGTTAACTATTAATTGTGTTAAGTAAATGTGCTATGATCAAAATAACCCAACTCAAACTGCGTGGTCTATTTCACATAAGTAATACACATTAACCAACAGCATACTACAGTTGAACAACCGTTTCCATTTTGTTGCCCCTCTATGTCCATTCACACATTCAATAAAAGATGAAATTCTGTAATTATCAACCAGGACTGCAGTTCTAGTGCTTAGTCACTTCTATCTGAAATGCAAAAGAAAACTTTTACACACTCTATTCTGATACTGCTGACAAACACCAACTATGAAATCATCTGGTGAATAAGTTGTCTCTTAGTACTTTAAGCAATCAATGAATAATCAATTCATTTCAGTAGTAGTACAGAGATTGCATTGCACCTCAGAATAAACTCGGTAATTGTCTCTTACAGGGTGTACTGTAGATACCAGAAGGTTCACAGCTGGATTTTCCAGTCCTTATTGCTTTACCGTAAAGTGCAATTACAGTAAGGACATTAAGTATTGAATTTATCTCAGCCACTCAGCTGGTTTCTGAGAAAGTAACGTTATTCCTTGTTGTTACAACCCAGTGATTCATATTCAGGAATTTGCTCTCAGTAGGAAGGAGTGGACTCCTTCCAGTCCAAAGTTCATATTCCTTGGATCGATACACTAAGGGATTTGTATTGCAAGAGCAGCACGCAGCTCCAAGTCTGATCTGAGGATTACAATTTGAATAGGCTACTTAATGATGTTTCCAGTTTTATTGCGTTGTATAAGTTTATTACACTCATAAAGTATGGTCATAGTTGTCATAGTTAATTAAGAATGTAAAAGTAAAAGTAAAAGAATGTAACTAACATGAGTTATATTGACCTTCTGACAAAATGTCAAACTGGTATTAAAAATGTTCCAATGTTCTCTCTACTTTCCAGGCAAGGATGATGCGGCCACATTGACCTTTGCCCTCAAACCTGGCCTCTGATTGGTCAGGGCTGGGATTGAAACACACCTGAAGAGAAGACCACACCTACCATGTCTCTTCCGGAAGCATCCACATGCCCCACGTCCTCTTTACCCCCAAAACCTGAGGCCAAACCTAGACCCAGCATCCCTCCAAAACCTTCGCCCCAAAGTGACACCCCTCCTCTAGAAGAGGGGGGTAGTACGGTCCGCACTTCTGGCGGGAAAGTCAAAAGGATTGTGGACAGATTTAGCCAAAAGGAGGCTGCGTTAAATGCAGCGGGGGCACAACCCAACAGTAGTACCTCAGAACCCATTCGAAGTAAGGGGTTCAAAAGGGCCCCTACGATAAAACCAAAACCAGCCCGTGTCAGTCTGCAGCTCCAGAAGGCGGGGGACCAGGCACCTCCACTGCCTCTGAAAAGAAGCCGCCTTCTTCGACAACAGAGTGAGCATGCCAACAGGGAGACCCCTGGAGGAGAGGAGGCGAATGGCATCAGCGATGAAGGGGGACGATCAGGTAAAGTTGCTTTCATTCATTCAGTTCACGTTTGTCGGTAAGTGTATACGTTTGTTGTGATGTAACAACAATCCTCGGCGAAGACGCACAAAACACAGCTAGGTCACCCACAAGAAACTGAACACTTTCATACAAGTCAATGGGACAATGATCCATTCAGAGCAGTGACATGCAACCCATAATTCCTCTCATGGGATGTGGTGAGGATTTTTCACCGCTTACATCCCCCACACAAATAGACGTGGATTAAGCGTGGTTCTAGTCTAAAACTTTTTTTTATTGAATAAAATTGGATTGAATGTTGATTGAGTAGTAGTAAACAAAACATTATTTACTGCAACAGCTGTATTTGACAGTTGGAAAGTACAGTACCTGCAGATAGAGTGTGGTCACCATTCGTTTCTCGATGCAATAAAGTGTGTGAGCGAGTGAACCTTTCCTGTAGGAGCGAGTGTGTGCCTTCATTAGTTTGAGAGGTAAATCTACAGTGTACCCAGTGTGTTCTGGAGGCCCAGACGATGGTATACTCTCAGCTCCCCCTGTCTCTACAGGTGTGGTGCTGCTGGCTGATCCGCCCTAACAGCCATAAACAGGTTCTGTCAGTCAGCTGCGCACCTGTATAGTAAACACATTAGCGTGTGTGTGCGTGCGTGCGTGGGGGGCGGGGGGGGGTTCGCGTGTGTGTATAAGTGCTTGAGGGAGAGTAACGTGAGGGGGAAGAGAGGCGAGTATGGATTTACCGCACTAAGGAAAGATAATGTAGGAATATTGACCTCCGTAATCCCTCAGGCCCTTCTGCGCGCCACCTTTTGCTTCTCAAAGTGATTTTTGCTTTAGGCTTTGATGACGCCATAGCAAAACACTGTGTACATTTACGGCTCTGATCCATTTGAATCAACCCTTTCCTTGATAATAATGATTTATGGGCTGGTTATTCTTCTCATTCCAATTCTATGTCAGATCAACTTTGTCTCAATTCTCAAGTTCGTGGCGGTTCAACGGATGCGGGAAAACCAGCTGAAATAACAATTGATTTGGGTGTCTATTTAGAGAATTGTTTGGTCCTTTTGCAGCAAGCCATTACAGTCATAATATCAGTTCCTCGTTTTGGTTTCCTGTTGGCTGTAGTAAAAGACAGGCCAGTCAAGATGATTTGGCTCTCTATTAAAGAGAGAGGCATACATTCAATTCACTACCCAAAAAGTCCATTCTCTCTGTTATGCTTACTCATTTGGCCAGTTGAACCTTCATTCTGGTTGTTGCTCTCTCTCTCTCTCCCTTTCTCTCTTGCTCTCTCGCTCGCTCTCTCTCTCTCTCGCTTTCCCTCGCTTTCCCTCTTACCATCCCTCTTACCTAAATATATATGAATATTTGAAGGCACCAAATGCACTCCAAATGCATACTGACTTGGTGCGTTCGTGTAGCGATGAACTGCTGACTTGACAGTCCAGTGTGTGTGTCTGGTCTTCAACTGAACTGAACAACAGTTCAGCTGAACTGCTGCCTAGGGGCAGAGTACAGCAGATGGAAAAGGTTTCAGTGAAAGTGAGCTGCTCTATCTAAGGACACACATTTTGGAAAGTTCCAAGCAGGAAACGGCCCATTTGCACCATTCCGTTAAGATGGAGAGTTTGAGGTGTGCCGAGGTTAAAGGGTTTGGTGAAAAAGAACAAGTACACATTCTGTACAGTCCCATGGGGCAGTTGTGGTTTTGCAAGCTAAAGGTAGTTGGCTAAAAACATTTTAAATCACATTGTTGAAGTGCAAATATTATCCTTTATCTGTGTCTGATAGGGTTGTGAATTATGACCAAACATTCCTTCCATTTAGTAGATAAGATAGTATTTCCAGAAGTCTATATCCAAAAAAACAAAACAACCCGAAGGGGCTTTTTTCTCAGATATGGGTCCTTCTCAATAGGAGAAGAGAATAGTGGGAAGCCAGGTTATGAAGATTCATTGTTTAGGTTAAAGCTTCACAATAATACAACTTTACCTAATATTTAGATGCTGATAAATAACAGACATGATTTCTGGAAAATGACCATAATGAAGTTTGTACACAGGTGGTGAAGTGTCTTACCCCTGACTGACCTGTATTTGCCTCTCAATACTCACTGCACTGAAACATTAACAGCATTAGCTGACAGAGGTTCTATATTGGTGTATGAGAATTGCTTTAAGACTGAATTGAATAACAAATCCCTGAATTGTATGCAAATGTACTTCTCCTTCTCTGTTTAAAATGTTCCCTTCCCGTTTTAGAAATCATTTAAATAAAATGAACTTATTCTATATCCCTCCCTCTCACTTAGCCCCTGATGGGAAGGAGGTGGAGCTTCATCTGATTGGAGTAGGGGAAGCGGAGGTGGATCATGGTCCAGACACACCTGTCACTCCCTGCTGTGACCCAAACTGCGGCTGCCTGTGCCACCTCCATCGACCTGGCATGAAACTCATATGGGTGCCCGTGGATGAGGAGGAGGAGGAGGAGGAGGAGGAGGAAGAGGAGGAGGAAGAGGAAGAGGAGGGGGATGAAATTGAACTGGAGGAGGAAGATGAGGATGAAGAGGAGGAGGAGGAGAGAGGAGAAGAAGGAGAAGGAGAGAGTGAGGAAGGGGATGAGGAGGAGGAGGAGAGCAGGTCTTCCCTGGGCGAGGAGACCAAGCATTGCGCCGTGAGGCGGCACAAGCCAAAGTTCCACCATGTTTTGGACGTGATGATCGCCGAGGGTCACAGGAGGCGGTCAGACCCGGGGCCTCACATCGTCCTCACCTCCCTGTCCGCCATACGCCCTCAATCTCCACCCATCCCCCCTAAACGGACTCAGTCCCCCATCCACCAACTCAGAACCCTCCAAAATGAGGAAGAAGACATTTACGAAGACACGCTACTGGTGGTTGACCCCACGTCCAAAAAGACCACACCTTCCTGTCAGGAACTGGACATCCCTCTCATCAGGGTGCAGAAACCGGTCCGCCGGAATAAACTATCTTCCAGCATCTCGGACCCCACATCAGAGTTCCAACCAGGCACAGAATTGGCTTCGAGCCCAGACGACGTGCCACCCGCCATCCCGCCTCGGATGCCCGTAGCGCAGGACGGCGGTAAAATTGGCCACAACCTCACACCAGTGCACCGGGGCGGCATTCCTCTTCCCCAGCCCACGGCGGAAGAGTGGCGCTCCTTGCTGCCCTCGTCCCCCAGCAACTCCGCTGCCGGTTCCCTGATGCCCCAGCGAGTGGCGCCTCCACCCCCCAGCAGCCCCCTGCTACCTCGCAGGGTCCCCCTCCCGCTCCCCAAAACAGATCCCAGGAGACTCAGCAGTGCCTCGTTGCAGTCCCTTACGCAGGCTAAAGGTCGGTATTGACGTAACATTATTGTCTTGGTCCGTTGATTGTTTTGAATGTTTGTATGTTTGTAATGTATGTTGTTGTATTGCTTTGTATGTTGATGCCGGTTTGCGGCTGAGTGCACTTTATGCCCAAGACGAATTTCCCTTCGGGAATATCTTATCTTATGTCTTTCAAATATTTAACCGTAGATTACGCCTTTGATTTGCCATAGCTTTATATTATTTTTAATGTTTTTGGCTGGACTGCAACAGCGGGGCCAGCCCTATGAATTCAAATGTCTGTCCCTCACTGACTGACTGACTGACTGAGTTATGAAGTTGCACCATTGGTCGGCCAAGTGTTAGAGTTTCCCCATTGGCCGATGTATCCGTTTCAAATTAAAAGCCACAATGTCGTGCATTGACCATACACGGTCCAGCCATATATTAGGTTTTGACCTAGTGTTGTTTTTATTTATTTTGAACAGGCGTTGTTCAAGTGTCAATCAGTCATTTCTGTCTCGCTGTAGAACAAGAGGAGAATGTTGGAACCGAAGGAGAGAGGGAAGACGCAGAGGAAGAGCAGTGAGTTATCACTCCTCCACACTCCGCCATTTATACCCCTACCTCTTGCTTACCTCTTCATGTCAGTGCCACGGTTGCACAGGGTGACTCTTGCTAGCTAAACCCCCCCCCCCTTTCTCCTTTCCTTCCTTGTGTCAGACGGCCAGTTGCTCCGCCTAGGAGGGGGTCATCGTTCAACTGGAAGTCGAGGCTACAGGATGGTAAGGCTATCTGACACCTGTGACACCAACATAACAAAACAACCAGAAAAATGTCTATTGTTGAACCAGGCTACAGGTAGTATTGTATGTAATACAAGATCAGTGGAATACAATGTTAGCCATGCGTCATCGCCACTGTGTGAAATCCATTGTAGGAAATGTGTAAAGAGGGGGTTATTTGAGTTGCATTCAAAATGGTGCTATGGTTTGCCTTTAATGCAATGATTCATTTATTTGTTGTTAGTACCTTTTTGAGTAATAACATACTGGAGTGTCATGTACCAACTAAGAAAACGTTCCTATGCCTGTGAAATACATCAGTTTTGATAGTAGATTAACCTTTGACCTCTCTGTGACCCCTTACCGTCAGAGCCACTGTATCAGACGTACCGCGCCACCGTTATCACTAAGGAAATCCGACGGCAGACAGTCTGCCGTAACATCAGCAAGACCAGTGCCGACTACTCCATGGACTGGGCCGCCCGTCGCCCTGGCGCTGGGACGGGAACGGGCACGGGCAACGGGGGGCCCAGGGGTAGTCCTGTGCCCTCGGTAGTCCAGAGTACACTGTGGCAGGACCTTCCAGCTGTACGGGATAGCGGTGTGCTGGAGCAGCTCAGCCCCGAAGACTGCAAGTACCAGGAGGTGAGGACGGGAGGGGATGGATGGATGGATGGATGGGATGGATGGGATGGATGGGGAGGGAATTGACATGGATATATGAGAGACAATTACTAATGATGATTTAATGATGACATTTTCCAAGTTGTGTCACGGAGAGTATGAGAATGCTGTGAATGGCAGCACAGCGCCATGTCGTTTCATATGCCCTCCCTCCGTCCCTCGCAGAGCATGTTCGAGGTGCTGACATCAGAGGCGTCCTACCTCCGCTCCCTGCGCGTTCTGACCGAGCACTTCCTGGAGAGCCGGGAGCTGGAGGAGACGCTGGTCATCAGGGACAGGAAGACCCTCTTCTCCAACGTCCTGAGGATCCGCGAGGTCAGCGAAAGGTGAGAGGCCGGACAGGCAGGGCTGGAACGGATTGATGCTCTAGGAAAGAACCAGACGAAAGGTAAAAGAGATGTAACGGTTGATTACTTCAAATGGCACTGGGTCACGGCGGTACAGAATAGGAAAGAGACCATGTGTCATTTCTGCACTAGGTTGTGCGTAAGTCTTGGTCCAATCGTTGTCTACGGTTTGACAAGCTGGTATCAAGAGCCATCTCATCGGATTTGACCTTTGAAATGTCACCATCTGACCCCTTAGGTTTTTGAAGGACCTAGAAGACCGCATGGAGGAGAGCCTGGTTTTCTCTGACATCTGTGATATAATCCACTACCACGCCCAGCACAACTTCCCCGCCTACATTGACTACGTACGCAACCAGATCTACCAGGAGAAGATGTACACCACGCTCATGTAAGGAGACCACAACTGAGAGAGAGAGAGAGAGAGTCCCCAGATGTCCTCTTTTAGATGTCCCGTTTTGTCCTCTAACCCTGTTTTTCCCTTTTCTTAATTCACAACCATAAGAACATTACAATTATATTTATGGCTGAACAATATGGACAAAATATCATTGCGATTCTTTTAGCAGATATTGCAATATAACATTTTTAAAGTCTTAAGTTCAGAATCTACATTTCCTTTTCATGTAACTTAAAGCTCTTTCAGTAGTATATTGTAAGAATACATTATAGGATTACACTGTCTCCTATTGGATTTCCCAGGTCCCTAGGTCCTTATAATACAATCTCCTTGTATTATAAGGACCTAGTATGTCTGGGGGTGAGTGAAGCACATCTACCACTCTTCACGATATGGATATTGCGTGCTTTCATGTTGCGATATCAATATGAATTCGATATATTGTTCAGCCCTAATTACATTAGTTCACTGATCTGTGTCCAACAGGAAGAACAACGTTGCGTTTGCTACGGTCATCACTCGTCTCCAAGAGTCGCCTCAGTGCCAGCGGTTGCCATTTATGTCCTTCCTGTTGCTGCCCTTCCAGCGAATCACACGCATCAAGATGCTCATTGAGGTGAGCGGGATCATGGGAGTGGTAGTCAATTGCCAGCATAGATTTATTGCTGGCTTAAACAGTAGCAGTGAATTATATCATATGAAGAAGAGAACAGGCACTGGTATGGTATTGGTTTCTATGAGCCTGGAGGGTCAATGTGAAAGACGATGCGCTTTGAGTTTGAGTAAGACTACCATGCAATTATCACCCTTAACAATCTCATTTCTAATTTCTTCTTCTTCGTTTTATGAGTAAAAAATAAAATTGTGCCCCAAAAGTAGACTCGCCTAATTGAATCCTCCCAGATGCCATTGACAGGCAGAAGCCTCGAGTTCGTCACATTGTTTTGTGGAACATCCTCATTCCAGCATAGTCTGGCCCACTCATGCTAGTCACCACCTCTTGACATATTGGCAAACACGCAAGCAAATCTTGCCTCATCACCTGGTTTACTTTCTGTCGGAAAAATAAATGTATGCTGATTCTGTTTGTCGGGTGCGTAAATAGAATGTTGTTGTTTGTCATCTCAGAACATCCTCAAAAGAACAAAGGAGGGGGCGAAAGAAGAGCATACCGCCTCCAAGGCCTTGGATTCCGTTTCTA
>OMKK01033551.1:0-13329 GCA_900302305.1 Polymixia japonica | reverse complement strand
CAGATCTGGTCCATTTATGCTGCTCTAGATACTTGCAGAACTACATCAGGAGGGGAGCCAAATGTGCACCCATCAAATATGACATCTGGAGCATGGCTAATGGTTACAAATTGCAAAACCAGTAAATACCCAACGGGACACTGTGTAGGCAGTGCTGTTCTCACCTCCACTCCTTACAGAGGCCTGTTGGGGACACATTCTTAATTGGTTGTCACTGTTCGGTCCGTCAAATAACAGAACTAAGACTAAACGGACAGCTTAGTGCATGATTTTCCATAAGTAGATGCATAGCATGTGCTGATGCTGTTTGTTTATTATATCATACGTCCCTGTTGTTTTCATGTGGTTGTTCCTGTTCTTTATTCACATGGGATAATACAAGGCAACGCTCACTCTATCACGGGGATGGTTGCTTAGCAATTCTGGTCTGAATAAGTTTCTTAATAGGCGTATGAAACACAAGGACAAATTTTAATGCCAGGTCTGAACAGGCCCAATGATTCATGCAGTGTCCGTAAATACTGGGGTTGAAAATCCACCCTTATGTCAACAATAAGTAATTAATTGATTCCAAATGTACACTACTTATAATGGCAGTTCAGTTGTGAAAGAGAAATATTAAAGTAAAATGCCTAAACGGCTCTAAATGGCTGAGTATAAATACACGTCCTTCCTCACATCTATGTTGGCAGAGCTGTATTGGAGAGCCGTGATTATCCAGAGAAAGACTGGCACCAGTCCATCACCATGCAGTCAGAAGGAGATGAGAGCCACTTACCCGCTGCACACCCCCTTTGATCAAGGAAGACTTTGATGCCCACCTCCTCCTCCAGTGTTTTTACTTCATAGTTCTCATGTTGGCACAGAATGTCCTGGCAGAACCTCTTCCTGCCTCTCTGCCTCTGTGTACATTAATCATTCGCCTGCCTTCTTAAGAATGGCTATCTCTCTGTGCTGGCTCACTGGTACCCTTCTGGTTTTCCCTCCCTCTCTCCTGATTTTACCCATCCCTACACATCTTTTCATCGCCCCGTCTGCCCCCATGGGTTTCCTCAGCAGTAATTAACCCCCTGGTAATGTGCAGGTAGTCAGGACACACAAGAAACAAAATTAAGGACTGGAAACCCTTGACCCCAGCAATTCTTACTGTCCTTATTGTTTCTATAAAATTGTTTTCTAATAGTTTCTTACAGTACGGCAGATGGAAAGTTCAAAACAGAATTAAAAAAATAATGTTGAATTTAACTTATTAACATCTTATTATGAATATCTTCATATAATTGTCTTTCCTGAAAGTCCTAGATTTCTTATACAGTAGGTTTAAAACCACCAGCGTTCCTTAGCAAGTACTGATATATCCTGTCTTAACCACAATGATAGTACAGTCTCAAAAGTGAGAGGCCCAACTCACAAAAACAAAGAACACGCAGTAGCATACATCAGCCACATATCCGATATAAACATTATCAGGATGGGAGTGAGGATAGGTTGGTTTGTGTATCTCCTCTCGGAAAAAGAAAAAATATCACCTTGAAGTACTTGGACTTTTTGCAATAAACAGTTTTTTCTGTTTTTTAAAAGTACAATTGTGTGTGTGTGTGTGTGTGTGTGTGTGTGTGTGTGTGTGTGTGTGTGTGTGTGTGTGTGTGTGTGTGTGTGTGTGTGCGCACCGTGGCACGTATCTTTCTGTTGACCATGGCTAAAGTGTAAGCATGTGAGTAGTGGACAGATAGACAAAGCTGCTTGAGTCATGACTTGAACACAGGATGTTGCAATATGACTAAATCACTCTCGTTTGGAATGTGTCCACTTCCACAAGTCATACATCCAGGACAACTTTCCCACAATTATTTTCTAGCAGTTCATAACCTTTTCTTGTTGTTTCTGAGGGATTAATTCAGATTAATTCATTAAAACAAAAAAGGAGCAGACAAGAAGACAAAGACAAAGAAGACAAAGAAGACACACACTACAAAATAAAGTGCTTATGATAAAAGTGAGTTTTTAAAAGCTTTTTAAAACCCGCAACTGACTCTATGTCTTTAATGTTTAAGGGGAGACGGTTCCAGAGAGTGGGAGCGATGACTGCAAAGGCTCATTCTACCTTAGTTTTCAGTCCGGATATAGAAACTGCCAGAAGGCCTTGGTCAGAAGACCTTGGTCAGAAGGGACACAGTAGTTGTGAAATATAAGGGGAGGGTAGCCTGTGAAGCGCCTTATAAGTGGTTGAAAGAATTTTAAAAAACAATCTTGTACTCTATTGTTAACCAATGTAGAGAGGCCAGCACAGGTGTAATGTGAGCCAAGTTTTAGCAAGAAGTCTCACGGACCAACTGGGACAGCTGGGACACAGCAGAGAGAAATCCAACCAAGAAGAAACAAAGACATGATGATGTTTTCCAAAACTTGGAAGGATAAAACAGACCTAATTTCAACAGTGTTTCTTAGCTGGAAAAAACAAGATTGAACCACTTTCTTTACATGCCGATCAAAGTTCATGTGTTGGTCAAAAATCACTCCTAAGGTTCCCTGCTAGTTGGCCAATACATGTCTGTATTGTCTTTGAGACAGCCTCAGGGCCTATGATGAGGACTTCTGCGCCTCCAAGATCCATAACATATGCAGTGAAACATACAATTTATGTCAGTACAGTTTAAACAGTTTTATCGTGATTATGTATAATCATTATCAGGAATAATTTCAAATTGGGTGAAATTAGTATATATAATCTCTTAATCTAAATATCCTTTTCCCTTCAAAACAGGTTTTTGAGTAATCCAGATTACTGTAATTCATTATGTGTGATCTGTTACTACCCAACCGTGATTACTAGTAATATAATAATAGATAGATAGATAGAGCTTTAATCGCCACACGACCAGAGCCGGTGGTATTTGTTTTCAGTACAGAATATTAGGAGACACTGCATCATGGTTGTATAACAAAAAGTGCATTAAGTGCATATAGATAACATAAGGTGATCATAAGGTGATGGAAAATAAAACAGCAAAATCAGCCACAGATATTTAATTGTGTTTGGTTTCTGTGGATTGTGGTTAGTAAGGGGGCCTTGGCATGTGTAGAGGGTGACAGCTTTTCAAACCACGGGGTGACTACGTGTGCCTTCTTGAATATTGGCATCCCGAAGACACACTCCCATCAAAACAGAAATTACATATGATATTAAGTTAGTCATTTATAATTGTTAAGGCGATAGATTTCATGCCAGGAGATGGATCCTCATGCTGAACCAGCAAAACCTTTCAGGCAGACTGTAGAGGGACTTCATGCTGGGGTTTTCTTGTGTTTTTATTTTACCATTGTTAGTATGGTAAGCATTGGTTATGTATACACAAATGTAACGCTATACAAATATGTCAAGGAACAAATCCACATTGAGAAAAACACCAGACATAAATTTGATCTTGGTCAAGGGTGAGGTTAGGTTAATAAGTTGTCAACTCATCAGACACAGAAATATGAAACCTGAAATATTATCCTTACTTTGTAATGTTTCCTTTACCACACACAGCTGAAAATTACTTTGTCTTTTGCATAACCCAGTACCTTTACTGTAAATACACCACAGGAGACACACACGCACGCACACACACATGTTTGTGTTGTCCTTTGAACTAAACTAGAGGTGGAAGTCCCCGTGGAAGGAGCCTGGGACATCTGATAGGCTGCAGACTTTGTTTAAGGATTACCATGGAGATGACGTCACATCACAAGTCACACCCTAGAGAGAGCCGGTAAGCAAGGGAGAGGCACTGAAATTTCTGGGAAAGATTGGAAGATGTGATATTAGATAATATGGGGGGAAAAAGGAGGGAAGGACCAATTACTTCTCACAAATTATCACCCGACCCAGTTTCTATTGGGAGTATTGTTTGTACTTTGTACTTTGTAATAATGATTGAGTGGTTTCGGGCACATGTTTTTGGACATAAAATAAATAAAAGTTTCAATCAAATCAAAGACATAATTCAGTACCCAGCCCAACTATATTCCAGTGAGAGATCAATACATGTCATTGCTTACACAACTATTTACATTGTTTGTAGCTGTAACTTCGCCCTATGTGACCACTGACCAGGAACTTATGCAAATATCATGGGATTGTGGTGTTGTTTTATTGGTTCAGTTGTGTCAGTGATTTACAATGCAAATCAACAATGAGTAATCCATGTCCTGCTGTGTGACCAGTAGATAAACTTATCCTTTTCCGGTGTGCGTATTTGGGATTGTGTGTGTGTTTATTTGTGTTGGTGTGGGTGTGTTCATTGACTTGAATTACCTCATATTTTTGGCGCTTACTCATCATATACTGTATATTGGCCAAGGCCTACTAACTTTTTGGCAAGCTCAAGCGAGAGTCCCTCCTACTCCCACACACTTCCTCGAGTAAAGCTGTATAAGCCCCGGACAGCTCACCTCTTCATTCAAAGCTCACCAAGCGCTCGGAGCAGTTTCTACCAACACTACCCAAGAGGAACCCAACATGTTTTCGGAACTCGAGTGCGGGATTTGTTACCAGTCCTACAACGCGGGTCGGCGGTGTCCCAGAGAGCTACAATGTAAACACAGCTTTTGCGAAAGCTGCCTGGTGTCTCTCTGTCGACACGGCGGACTCGAAGCGACCAGTTCGGATAAATCGATCGTCTGCCCGCTGTGCCGCCGCGTCACCGCCGTCTCCGGCGAGGCGAAGTTGAGAGCCGCTCTCAGGGTGGACGAGTGCGTCCTTGAGCGCATGGTGGCCGCGGGTGTCCTCGACGACGACGACGCGGCTGACGACGACGACGTCGAAGACGGGTGCGAGGCGAAGCGCGGCGAGACGCTTCCCGAGAGCCCGGCCGAGGGGGGCGACTCATCCTCCGGTCTGAGAGGTGGGAGGTTCCGCCGGTCGTGGAAGCGGATGTGGGCAAAGATCACCGGGGATACCCAGAGGGGCAGACCACGTAAGTAGATAAAAGACTCAAAAAGTGTCAATTTGATTTAGGTAATTTTACATGTTGTAATGTTTGTTCCTGTTATTAGATGAATTAATGCAGACTAGAGGCAGTTCGAACTGAACTAGCCTATATCTGGTAATGAGTTATAATAAGTTACTATATGGGTTCTCTTTCCTTCAACAGATTGTATGACCGATGATGACATCAGAGACCTCGCTATGATGTCCTGTTACATGTTTTGAGAAGCCGTACTGCCTCAGACACCCTGGATAATGTGACGAGTTCCCTTTGAACATGGATCAAGGACGATATCTTGCCTGGAAGGATGGTGGACAATAGGGGGAATTAACAAGACAAAACAAAAAATTTCTTGTAGTTTCCTGGTTAATGCTTTAAGCATTATGGCTTTATGGGTCCGGATCAAATATTGTAAATAAAAATAAAGAGGCCCATTATAGGCTAACCCTCACCCTCAATGAAAAGACTTGGGTGGGGGGATTATTTATATTACATCGTAAATTGTGAATCACCAAAGGTGCTCAAGATTAAATCTTATTTGTGCCGTAATATATGTAATATTTATTGTCCCTGTAAATGTTTTTTTGAAGAGTTTGTTACATATTTATTTAAATAAATAAGTAAATCAACGCTTCTCTGGGTTCATTCACTTGTGGCCCTGTATAAAGGTTAGGACAAGGCTATATTGTCGAGACCCCAAACCAAAGTCACTTAATAATAAATTATAATTCAAATAATCCTTTGATCCACAGTAGATAGTACATATGTTAAAATCCTTAAAACAGTCCCGCAAGTTGTTAAACTTGCAAGAGACCGATCATTTAGCTCTGGCCTCTTCTGATCAGACTGTGTTAAAGCCATAGCTAATTGTTACCTGACACCAATCAAAAGTATTTTTACATAACAAGTACCCCTGTCACAGCAATTTAAGAGCATATTCATTTATTGATTGTTCATATTTAAAGCTCAACAGATCTATAATATTATTCGTCCCATTTTGCTAGACCCTATATTAATTGTTTCCGGTCTGTGCATGAATGCGAACAGTGACTGGAAGACCAGTAGGTATGTATATGTATATGTAGGCATACTGGTATACCTGTGTGTGTGTGTGTGTGTGTGTGTGTGTGTGTGTGTGAGAGAGAGAGAGAGAGAGAGAGATGTGCTGCATCCAACGGCAGCTCTTCCACCTGTTTATTTACTAACAACACCAGGTGCACAACATTGCCCCCAATTAACCGGGTCACCGGAAACAGTAGGCTCGCGAGAGTGCGTCTAACGCGGGTTGATAAAAGAGTCGCCGCTCAGCTCGAGGTCTTCGCTTTATTTATTGTATGCGACTCTGGGCGGCAACTGTCCATCATGTCAAGCAGTATTTCTGTCGATTCAAGGTAGCTATCCAGTTGCATGTTGACATTTCGTAGAGATCGATTTCCTACCTGACGCTTACACAACTGGACGAGGGGCGATAATTTGACGCGTCTCTTATTTGTGAATTGTGCGAATTGTTTTGCGTTCTACTCTACAGGCTCCTGTTTGTGTGTGTGCTGGTCTGTGCGGCTGCAACGTCACCTGTCAAGTTTTCAGATGCTGCTGGTGGTAAGAGTAAATGTTATATTTAAATAACCGAATGCTTATCATATTTAACCCTTGCAAAGAGAGGGGTTACCTATGCCCAAAACGCTATAGCTGA
This sequence comes from Polymixia japonica, assembly GCA_900302305.1. Classification (NCBI taxonomy): domain Eukaryota; kingdom Metazoa; phylum Chordata; class Actinopteri; order Polymixiiformes; family Polymixiidae; genus Polymixia; species Polymixia japonica. The sequence continues at coordinate 6,663 of OMKK01033551.1, read as the reverse complement.
CTAATGATTGACATTAACCGATATCAGGCAAGTCAATTATTTCCCGTAAGAAAAAGATCAACAGTAGTCCTATGATAAATTCGAAAATGACACTATATAAATATTGCAGTTATACCAAAGGAGAAAGAAAAGCCATAAACCACGATTAGGTTATTATAAATGCACTAGTGAGCACCACAGATAAACTATAAGCAATTTTATTTATTTATATGCAAGTTGTTAAACTTGGTGGGTGGGTGTGAGAAGAGGTGTATTCAAACTTGGAAGTGACTTGATTGTGTTGTAGGTTCTGTTATTATATTAAACCATTATGGAATCAGACATCTGGTTTTGATCAACAAAACAGTTCTTGCTCAAACACTTCTGTATTAATGCCAAAAGGACACTATCAAAATATGACAATTGAGCAACAAAACTAAAGAATTAAAAATAGACTTAAAATAGTTTTTCTTTCTACAGCTGTATTTCTTCTGGTATCTTTTTACAACACTACCATCTGTCAAGATAGCAGATATACAATTAGAGAGATTAATTCATTAATATTCCTAATTTCACTTTTTCCCCCTTTTCAGCTAGAACCATAACTCCCCAGGAGGAAAACAGAGGCAAGCAAAATACATGGAGACCTTTCAACAATCCATACGTTCCTAGTCATCAACATCGCTTTTCTACTGCTCTGCTACCTGATAACAACAGACATCCCGATAGAGACTCCTCTTCGATTATTGACAATCGATCAAAACCCATCCAGTCCACGCCTGGTAGCATCAGTTATGATCGAGTTAATTTCCAATCTAGGATCATCAGAGGGCAGAGGGGTTACCACACAGGTGAAGCAGTGCCAGCAAGCAGGTTTTACAACAGTTTCTCTCAGCACGGAAAACAAGCAACACAGCAAGCCACAGCGAACCATCAGCTTTTCCCTTACACAGTGGCACCCAGCAACCATGGCAAACAACCTGCTGGTTATGTAAACATTCAAACCGATGACACCTTTGGAAGACGGCACACTGCACCCAATAGACCCACTTCTGTATACGAAGGGCAATCTAGAGGCCTTTCCAGTGGGGTCCCGTCCACTAGTCAAAAAGCATCTCTACTAAAAGGCTTTGTCAGTTCTTCGCAACAGAGCTCCAGTCTTTCATCAGCTGAAAAGCCCAACTACGTAATACATTCCTATAACCAAAGGAAAGGCCCTCAAAGGGGACCTCCAGTAGGTATTGAAAGCAGAACTAACCGTCACTCTGAAGGCATACATCCTAAAATAGTTTCACAATCCTCTAATCTTCCCCCACTCTCATCCCAAAGTGGTAGATTGTCGAGTAGCTCACTGCCAAGTGCAGGAATGCGTTATGGTGACAAATATATTTCCCGTGACCACAAAGAGACAAATGAACTTACATGGAGTACATCTAGTAGGGTTCAATCAGGCAAATATCCAATAGTCAAAAGTCAAGGAACTGCCAGTTATGCACCAATCACTGGCAATAGCTTAGTCTCTGTTACTAAACGCAAACCTAGCAAAGAGAAACAGACACCATCAATTACAAATTTCTCCCAGGATGCACACCTAGTGAGTAACAATGAGAAACCACCATACAGTAAAGTCCAGTCCTATCTCTTCAACAATCCCCAAATGTCATTTCTCAGACGTGAGACAGCTAGTAAAGTCACAAGTGACAAACTTAAAACCTTTAGTGTTTCTCCCTCTACATCAAGTAAACAAATTTCCCCTGTCTCAAATTCGTACAGCAGACATTCACCTACTTTTAGCCAACTACCATTATCAAATGAAGAACCAAACAGAGTCGTACAACATCCCTTTAATAATGTCAAGCCACTCTATAACAACGCTAACATGGCCCAGAATGGTGGTCAAACCTACTCTGACAAAATGACAGATACTTACAATAGTAAGACTTTCAGCAATAATGAACCTATTATTAGGAGATATGTTTCCCCCCTAGTCACTGCAGCACACACTCCCTCCCTGCCCTTGTCAAGTCCCACTTCAGAGAGAGCCAAGTCCAGTTCGGTTCCTGTACAGCCTGTGAATTCCCACAATGCCTATGCTCATCACAGTGAAAAACCTAAAGTAAGGAACCTAGTGACCACCACCCAACTTGAAGGATCCATGATTGGTTCTAAACCTGGAAGATCCACAAATGACATCTATGGATCCAGTGGGTTTAAGAAGCAACCCATTTCAGCCAGAACCATAACAACTGCCCAGGAGGACAACAGAGGGAAACACAATAACATCTATGGATCCAGCGGGTTTAAGCCGCAACCTCACTGGCCAGCTGTGAAGGAAAGCGGAGAGCCATCTACTCTCTCAAGCACCAGCTCAAATGGAAGGACCAACACTTGGAGATACAGCTTCGATAAAACCATAGACCACCGTGCTAATTCATATCCCTCTGTGTTTCAAAAGTATGCTTTTGGTCAGAGTAACATGGCCACCACTACCACTCTACATCCTCAAGCTGAGATGGAAATGAAACCCATAGGTTACACTGGGTCTAGTTATAGTGGAGATGCTGGTTCAAAGGATGCCATGGAAGCTGTGTCTACGAGGCCATTGTTTTTCCCCAATAGTGGTTCTTATGAGGAAAACAAATCAGAGACATCAACAAATATCTTTGCCTTACCTGGATGGCCAGTTAAATCTAGGACCTCACCCTCTGCTGCCACTCTGTTAGATAATGTCCAGCCTGTACCAAATGAGCGCAATGCAAATATGGTCTACAACTCGGATCTGAGACAATTCAAGAACTACAAAAGAATTTATGGTCACAGAGGATACAACACTCTTCGCACTGCCAGCTCTCAGCAGGTAGAGGGTGCCAAAGCTTCAGATATATCAGCCCCTGCAACTGATCAGGCTAACACACCAAAGCAAGGCCCTGATAATCTCAGACCTCAGAGCCCACCAATCTGGAAATCCAAAAGTGGTATAGTCAACAGACGTTACAAGCCCTTTTCATTTAATGCTACGCATGAACAGAATCCAACAAGTAACAGTCAAAGTTCTAACCAGGAAATGGCAGGCATGTATAGGTTTCGTGGTAAAAACCTCAAGACTGATGAAATATTGAAGCCTGATATGATCCAGTCCATTCCCGACTCCAGCAGACCATTAGAAAATGAAACCATATCGCACAGATCCTCCAGCTACCAAATATCTCAGGGGAATTTTGCCACAGAAAATCTCAGCCCTAGAAGCTTAATCACTGATAGGGATGGAGCAGCCTCTCAGGCGAATGGCTACGTTTCTTCAACTTACAAAATGTTCAGAAGTTCTAGTGTACCCAATGAGGCATCTTTCTCTAGTCACTCTGGGACTGAGGGGCAGGAGGATGTTCAAGAGTCAAAGTTTTCCAAAAACAGAAGCCTCTCAAATAGCCATCTCGGATATGATCGGAATAAAATGACCCTAACTGAAACCGAGCCACCTTCTGAGGATGGGACATCTACATGGAGCATGAATGTCCAAAGCAGTGAAGACCTTAAACCAACTCCCAATAAGGCAGTAAGCACAGAATCGCTCAGGCATCCCAAATATAGGCCTGACAAATACAAAAAGAACCACAAAACCTTTGCTTTTATGGGCTTTCCGTTTCTTCAATACAAAATTGGAAGAACGCAGAACAAAACACAATGGAACTACACAGAACAAAACCAAACAACAACCCAACCAATTTCCAGAGCCTCTTCAGCCGATCCTAGATCAGCAGACGACCTCAAAGAGCATCCAATTCCAACTGAATCCACCCCAGTGCCAAAGCAAAGAAAACCCAGTAATTCAGAACTTGTTCCAATGAGGTTCAAGGCACAAAATCCCACCAGCAGCATGGTGAGAGCCAAACGTGTGAAGGGCAAGCATGGCAAGGGCCAAACATCCGTCACATCTAACTCTTCTCACACCAGTGGAACTACACATGCACCCATTGTCAGGATATCCAAGCTCCCTGCTAGGTTTGAACCTATCTTGTATGCTGACATTCTAGGAAGTGCTTCATTTAGTGGTGTCACAGCTATGACCCAGAGAGAAAAGATGACAGATAATCAATTGGTTTTGAACTTCACCACTACGACCAAGCAAGAAGTGGATGCTTTCAGTGAGGGCCAGTCAGGACTCTGGGAGGTTGATGCATCTCCAGATGAACAGGATTCCAGGACTTCACCTTTAGGTCTTGGTGAAGATGTAGGGCACAGTAGGGGTGGGGACAGCAGTGCAGAAAGAGATGCTGAAGTTGAGCTGGGGGACTTCAGTAGTGTTGGGCTGGTCTCGGGGAACAACCTGGGTGTTGAAGTTGAAGATGTTGACGATATAAGGAAAAAACAAGAGAATCCTGGTGCACTTAGAGAAGATTTGCTGGAGCTAGATTATCTAAAAACATCAGCTGGTAACATCTCCTTCAAGTCAGTGAAATTGCCCCATTCAGGTAAATGACACAAACCTATTAGTCTTATTCATGGACTTTGAAAGACTTTTTGTGCGCTATATATTTTATGCTTGAAACCACAACAATAAATGTTTAAAAAACATAAATTTGTTTTTGTTTTTTGTGTGTTTTTGTTTTTGTCAAACAGCTTTAATTTGAATTTTTCTGGACCTTTGTAAAAGGCCCAAAGGACTAATGTTGTGTTATCCACTGTTTATACTTCACTGTTTGGGGGAGAGACAGGTCTTTTTTTACATAGGTTAGCCTATGTATTATGTCCAAAGGTTTATTATCTAAACCTGCTTCAAAAAGTATAGACAGGTAATTCCTAGTCCCCATTGTTATCTGCTTGCAATGCCACATGGGTGGGGAGTACCTCCTCTGGAAACTTTTAAAGAATAACTAATAGGCTTTAAAATACTTTCTCAAATATGTGAAACTCTTTGTATTGTTGTATGAAGCAAACCCCACCCATCTGGTAATACCAGAAGATTAAAACAAACGCTAAGAATTATTTGCAAATACTATCTGAACCACATCTGCTGTCACCTCATTTTTGGTTCATGATGTATTCCAACTCTGATCTTGAGTCTCAATGATGGCTCCATAAACGTTTCAACGTTGGCTTTAGCTCATCTGTGTATTTATCTTAGATCTCCTAGAACCAATTATTAAACCGGCTATTATGCTAGCTGTAGAAGGCAAACATGATTTTCTGAACATAATTTTTGCCTTGTTTGGAAAATCTCTGAATATTAGCATGTGGTGTATTAGTTAAGAGGGAGGACATACCTCAAACTTTGGTTTTCCCATTTGTGTCCCCATAACCAGACAGTGGCTATCCAATTTGCTGACACAGACTTTCCATCCCTGTTCGAAGTTTACAAGGAGGTTTCGGCATGCTGGTCTCTGGGTCGGCACGCTATAAAATGGAAAATTTGATCATCCCCCTTGAGAAAAGTTTTTCTTTGAGGGTTTGAGATAAATAAATCATTACGGCGTCTGCCCATTGACCTCAAATATTAGACGAAACCAAACAGTTTAACATGTAAATCAAAAAAATTAATTGGGATCAAAATAACGAGCTTAACTTCATTTCTACTTCATTATTTATATCATTTATAATTTTAGGTATATTTTCAGCGTTTGGGGGATTGGATTGAGGTGACCTGATTATGCATGTGCAGGTGCCATTTATTCCAGTAGATGGCGTCAGGCACCCATTCAATTATTCCAAGGGCACGTTTCAAAGGATGGTTCTCATAGTATAGTATCCTGATGTGATCCTACAGAAGTATAAAATTGATGCAGCAGGAAATACAAAGTCAGTCCAAGCAGACAAGATTAACTGCAGAATTGTTTGTGATAATTTGATCCTTGATTGTCTTGATCTTGTTCCATGTTTACAGTATTAGTGATCAAACATTACTCATTATTTAAGTTATTGTTGTTTAAAAATCAATACCCCCAACAAAATGGATGTTACTGCGTCCATCCACACCAACCATCCATCCTATAGATCAACCACATTCTCTTTCAGGGGCATTGGGTCCAAGCTAAACCCAGATTACACCTCCTAACAGGTCCATTCATGGCACGTGACCCTTCACCTTTTCCCAGTCAGTCAGTCCTTCCAAAATACCAGTTTTCAGCTTGTCCTCAACTGCCGTTCTACTGCTTCAAGGGGCCCCAAGGCGAGGGGGGGAGAGAAATCTTGAGAGACCTGCCAATCAAAGTTAAATACATTGTACATTGGATTAACGTGCCTCTCTATCCCCCTTGCCCCCTCCTCTGTTGCGATACCCGTGGAAAATGGAGCAGTTCACTTTCCCATAGAAGTCCCCCTCAGAGTTGAGAGGCATTAAGGTGATATGAAGCAGGTCTTATGGTTTATGTTGCATGTGTTGCTATGCCTTTCTGAATGAAAACAAAACAAAGTTCCCGTCGGCCCCTTATAAATCCTTTCTTTAGGGCCTTTTGTGTTTATGGGTGTTTGATATCTGTCTATGTGTGTATATTTGCTTATAATATTCCCTGTGTGTGTTTATATGTGTGTGTGTGTGTGTGTGCGCGCGTGTGTGAGAGAGAGAGAGAGAGAGTATTAAAGACATTGTGGTGTTCTCTTGCAATCTGGCCCTCCCCCTCGCCTACTGTGAGGGGAATTCTGTACCATGTGTCTGCGGTTTTCAGGGAGCTTTCAAGGAAAATAAAGTAT